>CAKAKR010037272.1:0-24217 GCA_916700685.1 Adelosebastes latens
GGCACCGTGGAGGCCATGTGGTGGTCCCCAAAAGCTAGAGCATCACCTGCCATCATGCCTGCTGGCAGCAAAGCATTGCCAGGCACCGAGGTGGAGATATTGGGGGTGCTAGCGGCCACGACTCCACTGCTGCTGCCCCTCGACCCATACGTCACCCTCTGTCTCCCCATGGTCGTCACCGTCCCGCCACTTTTGGGAAGATGTTCTGCCATGGCGACCTCGTTGTCACTCAGGTACATCGGTCCCGAGGTGGCGTATGCCGCGTTGAGGGACTGGATGTTCTCCATGGAGAGCGTCTTGCCTCCCGCTCCTCCGGGACCTCCTCCGCTGCCTCCGGTGCTGTTGGTGCGCCGGTGTCCCATCCGAGGAGAACGGGGAAGGCGAGGGGAGCGGCCAGATCCCTGATTACCAGAACCGCCTCCATCTCTTCCTCCACTGTGGTTGGCATCCCCTCGGCCGACCGAGCGGGCGCTACCGTACATCTTCTGCTAAGTAGAAGAACGGAGCCGACGGCAAAAACTGATGTAGGACCTGGAGTATCTGGATGTGTTCTTGCTGGATTTCTTCACTTTCACCAGTTGTGTGAATATGTGGTGGTGATCCTGCTTCAACTGGAGACGGAGGGCACAACGTTCATGATCACAAAGAGGTCTGATGTTCTCCACTTTCAGGGACAGACACAATGTCCTCTTCCAACAGGAGCTTACAAATGATGACAGCAATCTGCAAAGAAGACACAGTTGTTCCCTGTAAATCACACGGCAACAACATACATAAAACATAGATTATCAATTAATAAGACAACCAAATAATAACAAAGTAATATCAACTGAGACAACATCAAACTCAAGCCACTGGTTTCAGTGGTCCACTGGTTTCAGTGGTCCACTGGTTTCAGTGAGAGGAGTCAGGATGTCCACTCTGTGCTTAGTTCCTCCGTTTCTCCTGCAGTACAGACGCTTATGTAACTGTTTAAAGAACACAACTCTTCTCAGATGGTTTCCTTTAGAACAAAGTCCTTCTAATCTCCTGCAGGACACAGATGTGAGACAGTTTGGGAGTTACTGATTTTAGGTTTATCCTCGTCAAAGGTTGAATGTTAGACCGTTATAACTGTTGGTAAGTCTGAACCCTTCTGTCAGCCTTGATCATTTGATGCTGGTATATAACAGCTGCCGTCTATGAGAGCCGGCTGTCAATCACTCTGAACTCTGATCAAACGGTGAAACTAGGCAGCGCTGATCAGATATGAATCAATATTCTGTTACGTTAATGTCTATTTCTCTCCTCAGATGTTCTCAGAATCATCCTTTAGTGCACGGTTTAGCTGGAAGATGAGAACGTTTGTGACCCGGCAGCCATGTTGAGATCAGTTGAGGAAACACCAAGCCCCGCCCACCAGCCGGAGCTCAGCCAATAGGAACGCTCTTTCTCTCTCTATAATGACCTGTGATTGGTCAAAGTCTCCCGTCACGGGCTAGATGTTCTAAAGCCTGTAAACAGAGCCATGAGGAGGAGCAGAAGTCTAGTTTACTCTCAGAACACTTCAATTACAATATGATGAAAGGTTATTATGGGATGTCTGCTCAGTGCTGAAAGGTTATTATGGGATGTGTGCACAATGATGCCAAACCCATTCTTCCTACTGCAGCTTTAATCTGAACTGCCTCCACAGTTCATCTAACTGTCTGCGTGGCCTAGCTAGCGGCTAGCGGCTAGCGGCTAGCGGCTAGCGGCTAGCGGCTAGCGGCTAGCGGCTAGCGGCTAGCGGCTAGCGGCTAGCGGCTAGCGGCTAGCGTTAGCCGTTAGCCGGTAACAGTAACGGGACCGGAGAACGTCTCCAGTCTAACTCGTGTTTTCTCGTTAATCTACCGTGTGATTCACGGTGTGAACCAGGTGAAGCTATGAGTGTTTTTTTCCAATGTGTCTGGATCAGAACTAACCCGGGAGAGAGGGAGGACTAGAGCTAGCTCTGGAGGGAGGGAGGGTTAGCTCTGGTTAGCTCTGGAGGGTTAGCCCGGGTTAGGGAGGGAGTTAAAGGGAGAGTCTGGTGGACGTTGAGGAAAAAATCCTCCTGCTCGTAAAACTGGATGCAGATCTAACTCTGTTCACTAGACATCTATATATATATATTATTTGAGGTTATCTGGAGTTCATTAATGCTGGATGTCAAAATGTGACACAATGAACCCGAATTAAAGGCTTTTATATAGAATCCTACTGACCCGGTACCGAGTCTGCTGTAGGAGACTCCCTCACCCTCCAGGTCCAGATTACTACACCTCTCCTCCACCTCTCTCCTCCATCCAGAGCTTCACACACCCATCTGTTAAACATCCAGCTAAAATCTCACATTACCGTTAACATTAACTAGTCCAGCCGGTCTATGAGCTGAACCAGAACCAGAACCAGAACCTCTCTGTTTCTCTCCTCACTAACACAACAACCAGTAAACTACCCACCTCCTCTCGGTGTCTGCTGGAGATCAGCTCGGTACCGGTTCTGGATCTTCTGTTTCTCGGAGATCAGCTGCAGGACCCGTCATTTACTGCTCAGTCCTCCACAGATGGAGATCAGGTTTTCCATCTTCTCTACCAGCAGAACCAGTAGAACCAGCAGTACCAGCGGATCAACAGCTTCGGATCAGCAGTACCAGCGGCCCAGTAGTACCAGCAGCTCGGATCAGCAGAACCAGATCAGTACCAGCGGCTCGGATCAGCAGAACCAGCAGTACCAGATCAGAACCAGCAGCAGCTCCGGAGAGCTCAGGGCGCCTCAGTGACGTCAAGCCTCCTGTGCGCGTTCACGAGAGTCTTCCTCGCCACGCTTGAATTTTAAACGCGCGATCACGAGCTTCATGGAGGCTGAATGTACAGAGAGCAGAGCTGCTAGTGGTGGAGAGTAACTGAGTACATTTACTCAAGTACTGTAGTGAATGTACAGAGAGCAGAGCTGCTAGTGGTGGAGAGTAACTGAGTACATTTACTCAAGTACTGTAGTGAATGTACAGAGAGCAGAGATAGCAGGGCTGGAGAGTAACTGAGTACATTTACTCAAGTACTGTAGTGAATGTACAGAGAGCAGAGATAGCAGGGCTGGAGAGTAACTAAATACATTTACTCAAGTACTGTAGTGAATGTACAGAGAGCAGAGCTGCTAGTGGTGGAGAGTAACTGAGTACATTTACTCAAGTACTGTAGTGAATGTACAGAGAGCAGAGATAGCAGGGCTGGAGAGTAACTGAATACATTTACTCAAGTACTGTAGTGAATGTACAGAGAGCAGAGCTGCTAGTGGTGGAGAGTAACTGAGTACATTTACTCAAGTACTGTAGTGAATGTACAGAGAGCAGAGATAGCAGGGCTGGAGAGTAACTGAATACATTTACTCAAGTACTGGATTTGAGTACAATTTTGAGGGACTTGTACTTTATTTTTATTATTTTTGTATTTATTTATTTGCACATAAAACTGCACAAAATCCAGTCAATGAAAAAAAAACATGAAATGTGTGAGGAGATGTGTGATGAGAGGTCAAGAAGCCACAGACCCCCCCCCCAACCCCAGGAGAAAATAAAACAATAACAGAAAAGGAAGAAAGATCTAAACTAACATAATTTAAAAAATACAACAAAAGTTAAACAACAACAAGAAGCACACAAAATGTGCAGAAGAACCAAACGCTCAAAAACAATCCAATAAAAACAATGAAATACATTAAAAAACAGTACAGAAAAAGAGTATATCTAAACATATCAAAAGAGAATTAGACATCATGAATTAAATGTGATGATAATTTCCTTTTAAAATGTTCTGAGGATAACGAGCTGTTGATAACATACTGTGTATTTTGGTGTTCCGTATTTGTACACCAGGATATGTGAGGGAGTACTGGCCATGTTCTGGTGAAGATGATTAACCTGTCTGGTATTATGGGAATGACACTGAGAATTAGATTTAAAGAAGTTGCTAAACGATGATGGTAGAGAAGAAGGCAAGAACATATATTTATATATAAACACACATATCTGATGAATATTTATGTCATAAACTGAAAGAATGTTCAGTTTCCTGAACAGAGGAACGGAGGCCACCTTAGAGTTTGACAAAGTTTTGAATCTTACAAATCCTTTTTGCAACAAATAAAGTTTATAAAGATTGGAGGGGTACGTATTATATATAACAATATTACCATAAATCAAATGGAATAATAATAAATAATAATGTAAGGTTAATAAACAAGAAACATTTATGAAACTTCTTAGTTTGCTGATGATTCCTAGTGACTTCACAGTTTTATTACAAATAAAATGTATGTTTTTTCCAATTTAATTTTTCATCAACTAAAATGCCTAAAAAAACGAGTGAGAGAGACTTGAGCAATTTCCATCTACTGACACTCTCACATAATCCCTAACATACCTCCTGCCCCTTCCCACAAATATTAGGAAACCTACTTGAGTGTATATGTTTTCTGCTACTTTCTATAGAGGTAAATATTGTACTTTTTACTCTACTACATTTATCTGACAGCTGTAGTCACTCAGTACTTTTATTAGATCAACATTTTACATCAAAATTATTTATTTGCCGCTTAAAGTTACGAGTTACCTAATAAAACAAACACATGATATGATGCAGTACTATATACTACTAATCTACCCAGTAGTACACAAAGTATAATACAATTTGCTCCATGTTGACAAACTGTGACATTAAAATACTCTTACATGTATTTGTTAATGATAAAAACAGAATAATATAATATTCTATAATAATAAAACACTTTGAAAGGAGCCATTCTGCATAATAGGTACTTTTACTTTTGATACTTTAAGTACATTTTATTATTATTATTATTATTATTATATTTATTGTTATTATTATTATTATTAATAACAATAATAATAATAATACATTTTATTGGGTGGCACCTATCAAGACATCCAAGGACACTTAAGTAAGATTTTGAATTCAGGACTTCACTTGTACTGGAGTATTTCTACACATTTCTTAAGTAAAGGATCTGAGGACTTGTTCCACCTCTGAGACCTTCCAACATTTTGCAAAAATGATATAGTTTTGAATAAATATGATGAGATAAGTACAAGTTGTGGTCAACTCTGAAGTGTTTCTAAATTAAATTCTGTGAGCAGGCAGTGATGGAAATGTAGTTTACCACAATTTAGAAAATCTATCTCTGATATTAACAATATTATTGTGCATACTGTCTTCAGCAGGGAGCTTTTCATTTTGTGTGATATAATATAAAATGAGATATATATGGCCTGTTTAGTCAACAGATACCAGCAGGGGGCAGTGCTTACTTGTAGGAAAATTGTATCTCTGAAATGGTTGCTACAAAAAAAATAGAATGGTCTGGCTGATTGTTTTCTTTTTTTTCAACAAAATCCAATAAACGAAATGGAGTCAGCTCATTATAACAGAATAAAAAGTCTTATTATTCGCATAACATATATATATATATAACATGTTTGACAGCTCGAACTTTTGTGAACAATGTTGATTTTTTTTGGGGGGGATGTACATAATTTGATGGTAATCGACAAGTTTTATCCCAATTAATATCTTACATGAACATATAATCCCAAATGATTTGTATTAATTAATGTTTAATATGTTTATCATAGCATTTAGAAACAGTGATATTTGATAGGACCTATAAATGGTGTGTGCTTTGATTTCATTATACAAACATAAATCTATTGTCATGAGGAAATCAGATACCTGACTGATACCTGACTGATACCATGCAGGTGAGTCTGCGTGGTTCATGCGTGTGTGTGTGTGTGTGCGTGTGCGTGTGTGTGTTATGGTTATGAGGTCATTCTTCGCTCGCGCAGGCGCTTTGTGATGAACCCGTTTCTTGTTGAATCTGTAGAATCTGATCCGCCTGTTAAACAGCTCAAACCTGACTGATGATCAGAGTTCAGTATCTCTGGACTCATCTCTCTCTGTTAGACTAGTACAGCTACATCATCTGTTCATCTGTTCTCCTCTTCACTCACAGGAAGACGGATTAACGCTGAGAGGACCAGATCCCCGTCAGCTGAGTGATGTGGATGTGATATAGAGGTACTGAGGTAGGTCTCTCTCTCTGTCTACCAGCCGGCACCGCTTCATGCTAGCTAGGCTGTGAAGCTAACTGAAGCTAACTGATGCTAACTGAAGCTAACTGATAGCAGAGCCAGCAGCTAGCACTGTGTTAAACCCAAACAGACGTCATATAGCCGGGTAACCACTCAGCTACGAACAGCCTCCGTGAACCAGCTGGTAAGAATATTATTATAAAGTGCGTCACAACAACAAGAGAAGAGCTGTTGTTATGAGCTGATGAGCGCGTCATATTAATATTAAACTGAATAAAGAGAGACAGGAGGAGGTCAGGCTGGTAGGCCTTCAGCTAGCCAGCTAGCTACCAGCTAGCTACTGGCTAGCTGTGGCGCTGTTAGTCAGTGCTGGTGAATTCCCAACCGGCGTCACGTATCCGGTGCGTTAGCATGGTTAGCATGGTTAGCATAGTTAGCATGGTTAGCTTGGTTAGCATTGTTAGCATGGTTAGCATTGTTAGCATAGTTAGCATTGTTACCATGGTTAGCTTGGTTAGCATGGTTAGCATTGTTAGCTTGGTTAGCATGGTTAGCATGGTTAGCTTAGTTAGCATGGTTAGCATGGTTAGCATGGTTAGCTTGTGATGTTAGCTAATCACTCGGGGATGGAATAGATCCGGTAGAGTAGTAAATATAAATCTAGAGTGAACTCTGGTGTTGGTTGCTAACGGTTACAGACACCATAACAGAGTTAAACATGAACTCTGTGAAATAACTGAAACGTTTAACTACATATATATATATAAATATATAATCTGTAACAACGGGCCGGAGTATATTTAATAATATATTTAGTAACAGGTGACGTGGAGCTGCTTCATCTGGTTAACGGCTCTCTGGTTACAGGTTAGCTAACAGCAGCTAACCTGCTAGCTGTGCTGGTTAGCACACAGCTAACAAAGAGCCGTTGCTCCTCCTCGCTTTGTGTGCTCCATGTTGGGTTTCTGATGGCTGTGTGTCAGTGTTAAGAAGGCGATGAACTAGGTAGGTAAGACGAGGCTCATGTTAATTAATATACAGTTCTAGTTGAGTCGTTTCTCTCATTTGTCTGGATGTTCTTGGTGCTAACATCACCAGGTCTGGTTGTGACATTGTGGTTGTCTCCGCTGGTAATGGCTCCCGCCACGGTAGTTTATAGATGACTAATAATCAATAAGACTGGCTGCAGCCACGGCAGCTTATAGATGACTAATAATCAATAAGATTGGCTGCAGCCACGGTAGCTTATAGATGACTAATAATCAATAAGATTGGCTGCAGCCACGGCAGCTTATAGATGACTAATAATCAATAAGACTGGCTGCAGCCACGGCAGCTTATAGATGACTAATAATCAATAAGATTGGCTTTGCAAACCTGCATATTTAAAACACCATAATAGACACATTATTAAAATAGTCCTGCTACATTGCACCCGTCTGTTGCATCCAGAGTTTACATGTTGGTAGGTTTATATCTTTAATGTTTAGTGTAGAGAGGCAGATGTAACAATGGACTAACGTTATATATCAGTTATTCAGACAATATTCACCAACCTCATAAGTATTGATGTTATATGTGGTTTCCTGTTTCTACTGGAGACAGAGTAATCAGCTGTCAACTGTGCTCAATGAGTTACTTCTGGTCTTAAACTAATGTGAGGCACTGAGAGGTTAGTGTGTCATTCTGAAGGGCTGTGGAATGCATTTGGGATTTGTGCCACATAACATTATTATAATGCTTATTTATAATATAGATAAACAACTAATGCTTACTAAACAAATTGAATGGTTTACCAATTGAATTGCCTATCAGGACCTGCAGTGAATCCACTGTGAATGCAAGCATGTGCCTACATCCTATGTCCTGGGCAAGACAGCACATTTTATCAGAGGCGAGGGGGGGTAACCTTAAAGACAAATTTCTCCTTCATTAATCAAAAGTGAATCACAAAATGTTCAAATGATCTAGTGCAGTACTCTGCCCCAGATATGTAGTGCCTGTCAGCTGTGCTTCTGATGAAAACAATGTTATTAAACTTTATGTATACTGTAAATTCTACTTGTGAACACTTCGGCTTGTCTCTTGCAGATCTTGTTGATATTTGACATAATGTTGGTTACTTTCTGAAACACGTCAGGCAGCTTTTTTCTTTTTTCTCTTGCAGTGAATCTGGACTGGAGCATATCCTGAGTGTCTGGCCTTCCTGCCTCTGCCTACCGTAGGACGTTTGGTGCCTGTTGTGGGCTGTGCATGTTTCTTCCTCACCAGTGATTCCTTATGCTTGATAGAAACTGCACCCTGTGTCTTACAGGATGGATGGTGTGGACTTAAAGAGACTTGTTTATCAAAATCAGCACTCTGTGTTCTGCTGTGGTGTTCTCTCTTTTACCATTTACAAGAGAACACCTCCCATCCTACACCTCCAATCTCTGCACTATATATATAAAGACCGTCTTTGAGCAATAAAAAAGACAGCTGGAGATAGAAGTTGGAAGACTTTCTATCTTTCTTTTTTTTTAAAGCACAGATCGATACTGCTTATATAAGCCTATATGGCGGACATGGAAGTATCCTTATTTTAATTTTTTTCAGTTAGTGTACCCCCTTACTCTTTGTGTGGGTGGTGGGATGTCGGAAAAGCCAGACGACAAAATGGTGAAGTTCCTGGCTCCCCCTCAGAAGAGTGGAAATGGCCCCAGTTCTGGTTCAGATTCGATGGTGAGTGAGTGCCGGCCAACAGAAGTGAGACGCCGGCATCACACCATGGAGCGCGATCGATGTAACCCTGAACACCGTTTCTTGCGCCGCAGTGTCATCAGTGATTCCAATGCTACAGCATTAGCCCTCCCTTTACCCAGCAAGATCCCCATCCCTGCACCTCAACGGGTTCAGCTACGAGAAACCGTGCCCCAGCGGCAACTGGCTGCAGCTACTGCTCATTTGCCGCGGGCTGAACCAAATTTAGCTCAAAATGAAGAGTCTGCTGGGAGAGGAAGAGAACAAGGAAAAGAAATAGCCAAGGTGGACGTAGTGCCTTCAGAGCAGGAGGCTGCAAGTGTAAAAGATACCTATGATGGAGAAGTGGTGGTAGCAGCCCGCTCTGCACCGGGCTTAGGAACAGAATTGCCAAGTCGAACCGAACCTGAAAGCGCCACTGAGGCGAAGGTACATCATGAAGAAGAGGGGGAAGAAGAAGATAAGGACGTTGCTAAGGCACGAGCAGAGGCTGAGCAGAGAGAAGCTGAGAAAAAAGTGCAGGACGACATTGAAGAGGCAGAGACCAAAGCAGTGGGAACATCACCAGATGGGCGTTTCTTAAAGTTTGATATAGAAATCGGACGTGGCTCCTTCAAGACTGTCTACAAGGGCTTGGACACTGAGACCACAGTGGAGGTGGCTTGGTGTGAGCTGCAGGTATGAAAAACCCTTCCCTCATTGCTGTTGCTATAAGTTATGACTGTTCTTTAATTGAGTCACTCTTAGTGTTGCATTCCTACTGCAAGTGTCATCATCTCCTTTTGTGTAGGCTGTTTGCCTTTATCAGGCTGAATGGTGGAGTTCAGCCAAAGCAATTTCCTCTCACACTGTTACCTGAGCTACAGCCTCTGTCATTTCCGCTCTGAGAGACATGGCTAGCATTTCCCTTTCGATTGTTTTGCATTGCATTTGTCAGCAAAGCATACCAAAAAACTTCTCATTTCCCCATTTGTTTTTTTGGTGCAGCTCAGTCCATTTACTTAAGACTGAAAGTTTCTACTCCAGCATAAGATTTTAGCAAATTACCAGAATGTATCAAGGCTTGTACAATTCATGTTTTTAATACTATGACTAAGGGATACCAAGCAGTGGAAATTACCTTGGAGTTGATTCAGACTGATTTAGACTTTGTTTCATTGCCCCTCTAGTGTGCAGAGTTGATGCAGGCATAATGATTTTCCATATTCAGTTTTCACACTGGGAGAGGACATTATAGCATTTAAAATACATTATGATGACTGTCTTCCACACATGCAGAAGTGACATAACAATACATTACAAGTTATAACTGCGCAAATTATTGTCAGCAAAAGGTGAGATTAACTATTTAGGTTATTATAACAACCTTTGAAGATGTAGCACATCTAAACTGCCATCAGTAAAAATCCATTAGAGTAAAAATGGCATTGATTACAATTTACAATTTCCAGGGTTAAATGCAGCAACAGTAGTAACAATTGACTTTTAAAAAACATGACCAGGTTTTTATCTTGTCTTAAATATTTCTGTGAGCCTTAATATACTTGAGTTAATTATTGAACCTGTTTCATTATTAGTATATCTAAATACAGTGTTCCTGTATTAAAGAATCCATCATTTTGCTTTTAATCTGCTCCTGACCAATAGTTAGTGGTTTCCTTAAAAATGCTTATGAAAAAATAGTAGCTCTGCAGTCTGTCCAGTTAAAGCAGCAACACGGCCCGCAGCAAAGTTTGACCTCATTCACCACATGAATGTTTGCTTCTACTGTCACGCTTTCACCCTGTCATGAGAGGCAGAGGCCTCACACGGCAGCACATACAACCATAGCTACACATGCACACTGGTTTCAGAACAATGTGAAGATTACAGACGCGTGCCCCTCCCCCCCTCACACAGACTGAATCACGCGCATGCTCAGTGCATTCCTGCTCTGAATGCTTGTGTGAATGTAAAATGGGTCACATTCCTGACAGAGGAATCTCCTGTGAAGTGCAGCAGGCCGGCCTGCCAAGGCCTGCTGCTAAACTCAGCCCACCCCCCCGCCCCTTTAACTTCCTCACATTTCACATGTTTCGTTTTTTTAATTATTTATCAAGCAAAACTCAGTAAATATAACTATGCCTTACTACCTCCATTAGTTCATATTTTATATTGGTATACTTTAACTTGATTTTGTCTTAACTTTATTCTACAATACCTTTTTTCTACTGAGCTCAAAGCAACTTATTTACCACGTTTTGTAGAAGGCATACAGTATGTGAAATTTGATATTTTTTACCATGCTTCTATGATTTCTCATAGTTACTTACTTTGATAGTATACATTTGACTTCATCTATGGCAAGATGTTATATTGTGTTATGTGAAGTAGATGTGAGATGAACATTGCACCTTAATGCTAATGATGTTTTAGTTTTAGGGCTACAGCTAATGGTGAATGAAAGTCACAAGTTACCAGAACCAGGTTACTAAAGAGATGTATGATTTTCTGTTGATTGAGTAATTGATTGATTGACAGAACATCGGTGGACTAATTGGTATGTTATGGGACAGAAAAGATTGTCGTTGTGTCCTGTGACTTCCTGTCTTGATCGTGTGGTTTGTAGGAAACGGTTCACCCATATTGACTTGGTGTAACTGCCTCTCTTTTGAGGCTCACCTAAGCTTGGTGTAGGATCTAGCCGGGGCTTTTTCGGTTACCACTTGTATCGTGAGATCCAGTGGATAGAGGTGATTTTTAGACATGTTTTACAGTTGATTGAGAAAACGGCTTTGTTTTATGCATGTGGTCAGTTCTGAAATATGAACATGTAACCTGATACTCTCATTCCCCTTCGTTCCTCTGTCAACTCACGAGTTTCAGTGCTAGAAACTGTTCAGCTACACACGAGAAGCTGAAATCCCCTCTCACATGGTGGTTAAAGCTGTCCCATGATCACTCAAGTGCTAGTGTTACATTCCCCATACATTCTGAGGGCATATTTAGTGGAATGTGATGTGAAAAATAATTTTTTTTCTGTATGCTCTTTCAGTTTATTTTAAATTATTCAGTGTCTTCATTTCCTCATAGGACTGTTTGACAGTAATAGAAGTATTTTCTACTTTTCTACTTTGGTTGCATAAAAAATGCAATTATCCTCCTAAAAAGCAAATTCCATCTGAACAAATTTTAAGATTGCACTGTTTAAGAAAGGAGTAAGGGCTCATCCGGTTAATTAACTTATTGTTTTGTTTCCTGTTGATGCCAGAATCGGTGGTGCAGAAAGTAATCATCCTCACCACATATTTGTTCACTGGGAATTTGGTGTCAGCTGGTAGCAACAGCAGAACCCTAGCCTGTATGCTAATGAAACAAGTCTGACAGGTTTTCCCTCGTAAAATCCTTTAATCTTCATAAAACATGTAAAAAATTTTAAAGCCACACTAGCAGCCCTGCGAGGCTTTAATGCTCATTACACACCAGAAAACCATGAAGAAAGGTTTGCTATTCTCAGATCCCTACCAGTAGTGGGACATGAAATGTAAAGTTTGAACTAAAATGTGACACAGTAGTGTCTTTACTTTGTTCTTTTTAATTTATTACATTTATTTGTCAGGGATCATGTGCAAAAATCAAAGAGAAGAGATTAAGGCTGTCAAAGTTAACGCGTTAACACAAATTCGTTTTAACTCCACTAATTTCTTTAACACATTACCGCAACTTGCGATTTTTAGGTTGTACCGGGCTCCGATTTTAAACTATAGTGAAGATACTGGCATCATATGAAACTAGAAAATCTAAGGAATCCATTGGTATTAACCATGTTATACTAGTTTGTCTAGGAGGCTAAATAACGCTCCAAACAGATGCAAAATCTTGGCGAGGAAAAACTGTCATGGCCATTTTCAAAGGGGTCCCTTGACCTCTGACCTCCAGATCAGTGAATGTAAATGGGTTCTATGGGTACCCACGAGTCTCCCCTTTACAGACATGCCCACTTTATGATAATCACATGCAGTTTGGGGCAAGTCATAGTCAAGTCAGCACACTGACACACTGACAGCTGTTGTTGCCTGTTGGGCTGCAGTTTGCCATGTTATGATTGGAGCATATAGTTTTATGCTAAATGCAGCACCTGTGAGGGTTTCTGGATCAATATCTGTCATTGTTTTGTGTTGTTCATTGATTTATAATAATAAATATATACATACATTTACATAAAGCAGCATATTTGTCCACTCCCATGTTGATAAGAGGATTAAATACTTGAATAATCTCCCTTTAAGGTTCATTTTGAACAGATGAAAAATGTGTGATTAATTTGTGATTAATCACGATTAACTATGGACAACCATGCGATTAATTGCGATCCAATATTTGAATCGATTGACAGCCCTAGAGGAGATGCTTTAGGACCCTGGTTTTATGAAACAGAAATTACTCTTTAATCTCAAATACAACCTGAGCCTGACTGGAATTTAGTCATTTCTTTTAGAAGTATGCTGAAGTGTTGTGGAACTTTGGTACCAAATGTCATGACCGGTTCTTCAGTAGTTAAAGATATTTCACTGAGGACCAGAGTGTTGGACTGATGGACCAACCGTTCCACTTTGCCTTCCCTCAAGCTACGCCTCGATCATCGCTAGAGGCTTTAAAGTTTAGATAAAATGCCTCTGGCTTTTCAGTCTGGAAAGCCATCTGTCCACAGTCGTCTAAGAATTTCTAGGCGTGCACCCTTTTCACCCACCCATGAACCCACACATTTGTTTCGGATCTCACATTGCAGGCATGTCTGAACAATAAGTAGGTCACCACAGAGAGGAAGTCGAAGGAAAGAAAAGGAATACATTTAGGATCCTCCCCTTTCTTGCTCACTCATCCATCTTCAACCATGTCATCTTCCACTCGCTGCCTCCCAACCTCCCTCCTCTCCAGTACTGGCTGAAGAGCCAAACATTGAAAGATGTGGAAGAAAACCCCAGGCATCCTTTAGAAGCTATGGGATCCGCTGGGAATGACACACTATACAGAAGTAGCTTAACATAGAGACTCGTCTGTCATTACTCTTCATGAGTGCTAGTCTTTAGCTTTACCATAAGACTGTGAATATTAATTGCTTATTTCTGTTTGTTAGATACAACAAATTTAGGAAGAAAGAAAGGTCTTGTTTTGTAAAGTGTAATTCCTAACTGCATTGTTCACATTCCCCAATGAAACCAGTAAAGTAAAGAACTGAGCAGTAGCTAACTTTAGCTTACTTTCAAGCAGCAATATGTGAACTGTCTACTTATGTTGGGACAAATAATCAGTGCTGCAATATATTGTAATACATTATTAATAAAGTAGCTATGATAGTGCAGTAATAATAATTGTTTTTGCTGTATTGCTGCATGATTAAAAGCATTCAGGGCTGTGCACTTAGTTACACATTGTTACATAACAGTTGCATCTACAGTTTATTAACCTGAAATAGGGATGCACCGATACCAGTACCCACTGTGTGGGTGGTTATGACCTTTCAAACTTTCATGTCTTATCTTAAATCACCGACCCAGATTTTGAGAATGACAATGTCATTTATATCTATAAATAAATAAATAAATATATATATATTTGATCACCATCAGAATATATTGTTCAATATGTTTATTTTATGGGTTATTTGTGGGAGTGTGGAAGTGACCACAGACCACTTTGCCCACATATTATCAGATATTTTTGCAGGTTTGTCTAAACCAGATAAAGCTGCGTCTACTCAACACAGACGACCGATACATGAATGCATGGCGTATAATTTATAGAAAGAAAATCAAATATTTAAACAATATTGGTCAGGATTATTGCGGTTATTTTCTCCTAATTGTAATTTTTGATGCAAGATCTTTAATCTTTTAACCAAAAATGTACTTTTCCTGTAGCTACTTAAGCATTAATCGGCCAATAAGCTATTAGATGTTTTATTAACTATTAGAAGTGGCTCACAGTTATAGTGCATTCCTAATGTAGTCTATATATGTATTTTACTGTCTACTAATACGTACATTATCTGTGGATTAACAAGTGTGTATAGGCTTTTTCCTGATAAGGACAGTTGGAAGCATCTTGCTTGAAATACATGTATTTGGTAATTATTGAAGCTTCTGATTCACACAAATCAACAAAATCACACAGAGCACAAAGTGAACATTTAGTGGCTTTAGTGTCATTTAACAACTCAGATTTCAAGCCTTCACCGTTCATTATGGTGGTTCTCTTTGTGCATTTTTGGACCCCCTGTATTTGACGTGAATATCTAGTTTTCTTTTCTACTACTTTCAGATTAGATGACTAGTCGTACTGGCAGATTGTGAAACGGCCTGGATGCATCATGTTGTCTTCTGCTGACAGTTTGACTGACAGTCACGGTGATCTTTGACCTCATTGCTGTGTGTCACAGTGTCACGGGAACACCAGCAACTTCTGTCCACGGAGACGTACTGCTCTTAATGTAATAACTCCGTAACGTTTAGGGTGGAACTGTTTAACATGACTTCATGGCTTTCGGCCCATCAGCCGTTACCCAGATCTGAACCAACGTTACCCACAGGGCTTCATTTAGCCCTCAGTGTCAACCTCAGAGCAGGGACCTGACAGAGCCAGCCCCCCTGACATGATCACAGGCTTTTTTTACCGTCTATTTTTAGGATTGTTGGCTTATTTATGATGGCCTTTGCCCAGAAGCAGTATTTCTGTTCTGCTCTGGTGATACTGTAGTTAACTGGTTTTAGATGTGATTCACATTGGATGGAAACAGCTCAGGTCATGGAGTTGTTCAGAGAGTGTTAGGGCTTGGCAATTATAGTTGAAAATTATCACAATCTTAATAGCAGTATTTTGATAGTGATATATAATGTTGAATGGCCAATGCATGCAAAATCACACATGCTTGCGTGTGTGTGCGCGCTGCTTCCACAACCCCTCGTGCTCCCTCCGAAGGAGGAAGGAGAGTTGGGTACCCGGAGTCGGAGGCACACGGCAGGTGACCAGGTTGAGGCCGCCGCGCCGCACTCATATTTTAAGGTTCCGAATGGCGTGCCAGGCCCGTTGGCACCGGACCACCCTCCCCGGGCAGACTCCCCGCACCACCGCGAGCGCACCCCAACAGCGCGTCCGCGTGCAAGCAGCGCCGCGCTCCTAGTAGTTTCAGCAGGTAGATCAGCTGTTCCAGCAGCAGAAACAAAATAAAACTCACCAGAACCGTCTTGGTTTGTCTTTCCACCGACCTCTTCCACTGTTCCATCAATATGGTTGAAAAAAACTCTTAATCCACAGCGTTAGATGGGAAAATGTGCCGATGCTACATGTTGTTCCCCCCCATGTCTGTCTCTCCCCGAATAATAATCGAATAATACCCAGTGATTTTGGAATAGTATTTTTTCTTGGAATGCACATCCCTAGTTAATATCACAGTACAATTTGGCTGAAAGTTGATAACAGATGATATTGAACTATTGCCCTGCCCTATCCTACAGTATGTAATATCCTGTCCTATATTATCCGACCACAACTACGACTGGGCAATAAATCAGAGTTGTTTTATTGCTGAACTGAAGAAATGGGATCATGATTTCAGTGTTGTGCTGACTCTGCATAGACGGTCAAAAACAAAGTGTTGACTCTTAAAATTGTAAACTATCTTATATACACACGATCGTGTCTTTCCCATGAACTCTTTGTCTCACTTTCCCGTTCAGAGACTCCACATAGAGCAGCTGAGAGTTCTGATGTTGCAGGCGGAGATGGTGGTAACGCAGCTATTTAGTGAGCTGACTCATGCCCGCTCCGTCAGATGCTGCTGTGATTCAACTGCAGCTGCTGTTGCCCTCTGAGTGCCTGCCAGCTTAGGTTTCCTATTTTATAGACTTTTAAAGCCTCTCCCTCAAAATGGTATGTAGAATATGATGATACGATCGTCTGTAGGAAAATATGGACACAGAAGAAGTGAAAGGACCCGTAAGGTGTTGATGTAAGTTTTGAAGTAATGCTTTAAGGCCTGGTGTCGGGTTTTACAAATTCATACCATCTTTGTGAGTTTCTCAAAGATGAAAGCCAAAGATGTCAAAGATGAGAGCCTAAGTGCAGCTGATGTGGGATAAGCAAGCCACATCAACCTCAGCCGACAGGCGGAGACACCTGTCAGTCTGTTTGTCTTTATTGGACAGCTGATCGAGATGAACCACAGTAAACATTGTGAGAAAGAGAGGGAGATAATATACGCAACGAAGGTCCCTGGCCGAACGCAAAGCATGGCACCAAGGCTGCAATCTAAACGGCAAACTGTTGGTCCACCAAGACACACACACTTTAATTGAAATCTCAGTATCTTGGGCTCTATCTAATGGAAAAGTAATTTGCTCCCAAAATACACATTGAATCCATGATGTTAAATGTTAAATATTAAATATTGTGGCATAATCTGTAAATACACATGGATTTCGTATTTTCCACCATCTTCTGTGACTGTTGCCGTTTGGTCAACACACGTCTGAAATGACTGTCCTGCTTTTCTTCATCTCTTCAACCATTACGTTTGATCTAAATCTTTTATTTGTCAAAGATAAGTAAAATGAAAGGGGAAAACAGTCTGCCTTTTGATAAGTAGCTTTAGTGGTTTGTTTCCCTGGCATTGTTCAGTGAGTGGTGGATATTTGGCTTCTCTGATCAGGATTGGTGGATGTACCAGAGACTACCAGGCACTGTTCCAAGTGACATTAACAGCAGGACATGGCACAGGCCAAAGAACTCTTTCAAGTAACACTCAAAGGGAGTGTGATGTGTGTCTTATGATTACAAGATCGTAAATTCCTGGAGGGTTTTTACAGGCCCTGAGTCATGCATACTTTTAAACGGTGAGAGAGCTATGTAATTAGTTAGTCCCTGTTTATGCTGAGTAATTCATGGAAATGTTAGAAGGCTAGGGTTTCTGAGTGTCAGTGAAATATTTCTTTGCGTTAAAGTAGATGTCAGTTGAGTGGGTGAATGTGTTTGGACTTTGTGGACATTAGTTTTAAATGAGTGATCAATGTGGTCGTGTGCCTACAGTGGAACTGCTGTCATTAATACAATAGTTGTGTTTGTGGGGGTCGGGTCGGTTGCTGCAGACCCTCGGCTAGGAACTCTGTGAATGCTGCTGTGGATGTTTTGCATGATGCAGAAGAGGCGGGGGGGAACCACTGCCCCAATAGATAAATACTCTGGAAAGTAGGTCAGTTGGTCCAAGTGTACAGTGGAGCCTCCATTACTCGCCCATTTCCCCTCACCTTCTGTTTCCTGACATCGCTCCCTGATTCATTGTCCTCCCTTGCTCCTTATTGTTAACATACGTTTCCCTTTAACTTCTCATTTTGTCTACCTTATGTTGCCCCCAGAAAACATTCAGCATCAAATCTCCAAAACACCCCCCCACACAAAGGCTGTAGCAGTTTCAGTTCTGTTTCTTGAAGTGATTGGAAGGTTTTCTGTCTCTTGCTGACACTCTCCACTCAAAGATGGATTGAATTTCCTGGACAGCCTGGCCTATGGCCGGGTCCCTGGGGGCTTTAAGGGAGGTCTTTAGTTGTGGGGTGTTCACTGGGCTTGCTCTATAGTCATGAATGCTGTAAATGTAGGTCATACCAGGAATTACTTATGAAACTTGAGAAGGGCGGTTGTTCACAGACCCTACGAAATGCGTTATTGCCAATCCTTATTTAGGATCAGTCAGTCAGTTTATGTTAAATTCCTCTGGATAAATGCTATCAGTGATGATGAATGATTTATTGACAAACCCATCAGCTGCCTGCCAGACATGTGTTGACTCTTATCATCTACAGCTTTGTTCAGATTACAGGCTGTGGTGAGCACAATATTAACCTCATACTAGATACAGTTGTTATCCGAAGAGCTGGGCAATATATCGATGATAATATTCATTATAGTTTTAATCATTTTTGATATTTTGAATGATACACAGTTTTGTCTAAATTAACAGTACAAACCCAGCCAGAATTACACTCCTAATAAATAAATAAAACAGGCCCCCCGACTGGGGGTATTTGTACTTTATTTCTCTACAATCCTGTGTGTGTAGAAGGAAATGTAAATTGCACCACCTTTCAGTTAAACTTTGAAAGGCATTTTATTCAGTTGAACTCCCTTGTTTCCTGTTTCTCCACTGTTCAAACCTGGAATATTATCAAGTTAACTGTAGATTTAAAAATGTTTTCTCATGGAGGGGGACATTCAGATGCTGCCTGGGTTAGGGTTAGAAATAAATCTTTACTTGCCGTTTGTATCGATAGTATTCATCATGCCAGATATTTGCACATTACTATTTTTGTCATTAATACAATGTTAAAAGTTGTCATCAGTCCAAACTGATCTCTATATATCTTATAGTGCTGCCCTCTGTGATGTTCCTGTTTGTCTCCTGCAGGATCGTAAGCTGTCAAAGACGGAGCGGCAGCGCTTTAAGGAGGAAGCGGGGATGTTAAAGGGACTACAGCATCCCAACATTGTCCGCTTTTACGACTCCTGGGAGGGACCCTCCAAAGGCAGGAAGTGCATTGTGCTGGTCACTGAACTCATGACTTCTGGCACACTCAAAACGTGAGTCTCAAACCTGCCAGAGCGAACAAACACAATAATACAGAACTCACGCATACCTCGTGCCATTTAGATAGAAAGAATCATCCTGACTATTGATAGGGGTGGAACGGTTCACAAAATTCACGGTTGGGTTCATATCACGGTTTTGGGGTCACGGTTTTCGGTTCGGTTCGGTTCGGTTCGGTTCGGTTCGGTACATTTATGTTCCAGCGAGGAGGTCATGTTGTGATTTCAACATGCTTTTCATTTATTTGGCAAAAATAAGTAAACAAATGTTTGCTGTGGCTTACATAAGGAACATAAACACTTCTTCATTGACAAATCATAATTGAAAGAATAGGTCTTATACAGTAGTTAGTACAAACAAAAAATACAGCTTTGTTATTTTCATATAAATATGATATGATGAAATTATAAACTAAGGCCGTCAACATACATTGAAGCATAAGCTCAACCAGAACTAAACTAAAAAACATAGCTTTTTATCTCCCACTCATTCAACAGTGGCTCATTGGTCATAATTCTTACTATAACAGTTAAGGCACTCAAATACTGACATACTGTCAATAAGAAAAACAAATTACAAAATTAAATGTAAATGTAATGTTCCATCTTAAGGCTGTCGGTAAATCCTCAACTGCTGCTTATGCTAGTTTATAGTTTCTACAGGGCAGGCACAACCGACTAACATTCACACGTGAAGGCTCGCGCTCTTTGACCATATGCTTTAGTTCTATATTGTTTATGATGGAGTGTGGTCGTATATGCAGCGATAAACTCTCTTATAGCATTAGATATTATTAATTCTGTATAGTTTATGATGGAGTGTGGTCGTATATGCAGCGATAAACTCTCTTATAGCATTAGATATTATTAATTCTGTATAGTTTACGATGGAGTGAGGTCGTATATGCAGCGATAAACTCTCTTATAGCATTAGATATTATTAATTCTGTATAGTTTATGATGGAGTGTGGTCGTATATGCAGCGATAAACTCTCTTATAGCATTAGATATTATTAATTCTGTATAGTTTATGATGGAGTGTGGTCGTATATGCAGCGATAAACACTCTTATAGCATTAGATATTACTTTGGCAAGGTGTGAATCTGCAGTGGGAGGCTGTCTGAGCTGCGGGGGGGAAAGGACTCTCCGTCGAGTCTGCTTTTGTTTCGCTCCGCTGATCAACATGTTCGGGTGATGCCGTTGTAATTAAATGTTTCAGGTGTCCACATATAAACCCAACTTCAGTTGAACAGTGTCGGCGTGCAGTTTGACACAAATCGTTGTCAGTTTAGCTTGATGATCCTGAGCTACAGCGCCGCTACAGTGCCGCTACAGCGCCGCTACAGCGCCGCTACAGCGCCGCTACTATTCCTGGTGCGCTGCCAAAACTTTCTCGGTAAAACTCACGCTCCAGAGTTTCTGTTCCGCGCGTGCGAGTAGTCGACATAAACAGCTGTTTGGGTAACGGCGAACCGAAAGGATGTCGTGGACCGAACAGTTCGGGGTAAAA
Source organism: Adelosebastes latens (assembly GCA_916700685.1). Classification (NCBI taxonomy): domain Eukaryota; kingdom Metazoa; phylum Chordata; class Actinopteri; order Perciformes; family Sebastidae; genus Adelosebastes; species Adelosebastes latens. The sequence goes on from CAKAKR010037272.1 coordinate 20,974, forward strand.
CACACGAACCGTTCCACCCCTACTATTGATTATAAATATTTTGACCATTTGTCTTAAATGTTAGAAAACTAAATATTTGTTTAACTTTTATAAACTGGTAATGTAATTTGTCAACATTTTATGAATTTTTTTTTTTTTTTTGTACAATTGAAATATGATGCATTTGTTCTTGTTAGGTGCTTTTATCAATAAGTGTACATGAAAATACTACATTTGCTAGCATTATTAGTTCTGTGCTCCTGAGAGGAAATGTGAAAATGATGATCTATTCTCTTGTAGATATCTGAAGCGGTTCAAGGTGATGAAAATTAAAGTGCTGCGGAGCTGGTGTAGACAAATCCTCAAGGGGCTCCACTTCCTTCATACTCGGGCTCCCCCCATCATCCACAGGGACCTCAAGTGCGACAATATTTTCATCACAGGCCCAACAGGATCCGTCAAGATTGGAGATTTGGGACTGGCCACACTGAAGCGCGCATCATTTGCCAAGAGTGTTATAGGTACGACTCCGAAGTCCTTTCTACCTTCTGGTCCCTGTCCTGCCGCGGGGCAGTACCTTTTCTGAGGTCATATTATGTATGTGTTGAAAACGATGGTGTCTAAAGGGGGTATTTTCCTTTGGCTTGTTTTTCTGACGATGTGGTTCAAAAACAGACCACAACGTTTCAGCTGTCTCTCAAACCACAGCTCAAATGGAGGCCAAGTACTGTGGTGATCTTAGGCAGATAACCACGAGGCTTTCTCTCTTTACACTCGCACAGTGACTCTATCAAGTTTGGTCATTGTACAGAATATTGTTCTATGTTTCTCCAAAAAAAGAGAGTTGTTTTTTTCCAGGCACCTACTGAATGTAAGTAGCGCCTAACGTTTCTCATATTGTTAAATATTAATACCATTCTTATAATAGTTGTCATGCCTTCTTGCAGGCTAACCTGGCCATGGCTAAAGGTATGGCCTTTGCTTCTGTCTTAGACTGGTCTTTGTTCTGTGGTTTGGAAATATGTGGTCTGTTTGCCAGTTCCATATGATGTTTAACATCTCTTTCTATGGGTTTGCCTCAACAGGTTTTTTTTTTCTAGTATTTGTCTCTTACTGTCTTTTAAAATATTGCAGGGCCGCAGAATCTTTTTGATCCATCTTTGTGTCCAGGGATCTCTCCCCTCTTTCTCTCTGTCAGCCTTTTGTTTTTTGTTTGTTTTATTTTTATTTAATTTAATTTATTTTTTACTTTCACATTCTTGGGTATGTTTTTAAAATGTAGGCTCTAGCCTCAGCTGTGCCCCATTCTGCTGTATGGAATTAATAGGGTACTGCTGGTCATTGAGTAAGTATGAACTTTTATGGGCCTGGTAAGTGTGACAGTGTGCTGTAACACACATCAATATATCAAAAACAATTACATTCAAATAACCAGTTTTTCTGTGTAAGACCTGAGATTGAATGTAAAATGATGATGATTAATAGAACAAGGCCGATGTGCAACGACACACTGCTGAGCTCAGTAACTAGCTATGGGATCTGCTTCTCTCAGCCTTCACCGTAACAGTTTCCTCCTGCAGGTCCAGAAGAGAGGGTAAGTCAGACCTCCAAAGGTGAGTGTATTATTAAAGACAGTGTGCTTGGAAGGTAAGGTCTTGACAAAAGTTATTTCCATAGCTAGTCGTATTTCTCTTGCAGAGATCATTGACATCCATTTGAACAAATTCCACTAAACTTACTCTGGCCTGGGTATTATTCTTTACAACATTCATTTTGGCTAACAAGTGTGTTCTGCACATTGGCCACCTCAGTCACATTCTCATATCCCAACATGTTAAGGTCTTACACAGACAAACACATGCTTTCTTCTCTGCAGTCTAACTGAGCCCAGCTTCTCCCTCCTTTTTTGTTTTCTGTCTCTTTTTTGCTTTCCTCCCCTTTTTCTTTTTTTTTTCTTCTCTCTCTTCCAACTTTCACCTCACAGGTTCTACTCCAGGAGATGTCAACAGGCTGGTCACTCCTCTCATCCTCCTCTTCCTCAACCCCTCGCGGGTTAGAGGAGCAGAGGGGCAATGGGTTGTGAGAGGCCCACTCAATCAGTAAGGGAGTTCCAGAGTTCTGAATAGTTGTTTTGATTTAAGGTACCCCTGAGTTCATGGCGCCTGAGATGTATGAGGAGAAGTACGACGAGTCAGTGGATGTGTATGCCTTTGGAATGTGCATGCTGGAGATGGCCACCTCAGAGTACCCTTACTCAGAGTGCCAGAATGCTGCACAGATCTACCGCAGAGTTACCAGCGTAAGTCTTCTTTTCAACCCTCCACGTCACCCCTCTGCCCTGCCTTCACCTCTTCCTATGTGCCGAGAAGGCTAGTGTCCCATTCTGGAATGATTTGATATTCCTGCTGACACCTCTTTATCAAGCTTCCATTACATCTCATCTCTACTATTGTTAGTTAAGCTGAGTGTATTCCTGTATCTCCCAGATTACTTCCTATAGTTTGAAGAACCCACAAACTTAGAAATCCTTCAAGAGAAACATGTGATTTAACAAGCCCCCTTTGTTTGACCTAATACTGTTTTCCTTTGTCTTTCCCTCTGAATTATGGTTTATAATGGTTAAGCACGTAGACCTGAGGTGTGGATGATTGATAAAAGGCTGAACAAGCACAGTCCTGCTATTTTCCTAACAGCTAACGGTTCAGTCTTGTGATGACAGAAGGGCTGTAACTATCATAGGAAAAAAAACACATATTTTTAGTCTTCTTCATACAGTTGATACTGGCTTACTGCATAGTCACAGATATGATTCATACTCTGGCAATTACAAGAATCTCATGGATAAAGAAGTTGAACCAGTTCCTAGGGTGCCTACAAAATGGACCTTAAAATATAAACCTGTACCAGTCCAGTACCCTCGGTTTATCATTAACTGAAAAGTACAAATACTGAATTTATTGCTACATGACTCAACAGAGGTTTTATTCTATTTACCCCTCTGCTGAGTATTGAGTTGTTGAGCTTTCTTTATGAGCCACAAACGGGTCATACTGCAGAGCATCAAACTCAGCTGAGAAACAAAGTGCTATTGTGGTGTCCAGCCTCCAATTAGGTACCGTCACATGCTCTGGTTTTACAGTAGTATTCCTTGGGGAGATGGGCGGTTGCCCTTCCTGTTCTCTCATTCAGCTCAGCTGTTCAGCCAGTCCACCATTGTCCTTATCAGATAGATAGATAGATAAACAAACAGATAGACAGACAAGAC
>CAKAKR010037273.1:0-10762 GCA_916700685.1 Adelosebastes latens
TCTTTGTAACATTTGGTGTTGCCATGCGGGATTTACATAGAACGATTCCCTTTGTGCAAATTACAGCTCCGTTTTGATCCTGCACATCACTTCCTTTGCATATATAGTTTATACATGTAGTTTGATGTAACCACATTGTCACATCAACCCCCAAGAAAAAACTTTAATCATGCACACTTCACTCATCTTTTTTGCCATATCCACTTTAATGGCTTGTCATTTTGCCATAGACACAAATGCTGTTAGGCGACTGAAATGAGAAGCGGAGCGAAGGGCCAAATCGTGTCCGCGGAATGTCCAAACAACCGGAGCAAGAACTGTTGGCCAGCTCTCCAACAATGGGTCCGCCTATCTCCTGCAATGGGTACCTCGCTCCCGCAGCAGCTGCCAAAGCCACTTCAAATGGCCCCCACTTCAGACAGGATCCTTTAGAATAGGTTCGAGCACCATCATGAGACTGAGGCTTAGCCATGAGAGGGACTAGCTTGCATAATTCTCACGAATATGCAAAGCCTTTGAACTCCGCTGTATGCTGAAAATCATGCAGTGTTGCAGTTTACTGTGTGGCTACGGATGATGGAAAATTATTGATTTATGAATGGGAGAGAAGCCTTTTGAAAGAGATTGATGGGTTGATGCCTTAGCGTGTCATCTCGGTGCTTATGCTTTCTTCTCACTAGCAGCTAAGGCCATCTGGTGTGTAATATTGAAGAAGAACAACTCGCCGCGGCATACGGATGTTGCTCGAGCCTTGAGTGTACAGTAATGTAGCAGATGCAAGTGGTAGGGATGTACTAAAAAGTCGCTCACAAAGTAGATGGAGCGATGCCACTTCTCTCTGAAGCTGCTGATTTCCTACGTGAACTTTCCTTCAGAACTGGACCCTTGAAAAAAGGAAAGAACACGGCACTCAACAATAGGATGTTGTGTGTGTGGGTGTGAAGGAGTAGGAGGATAATACACAGGCAGCAGGGCATGAGTGGGCCTTTGTGCAATCGCCAAAGAGAAGCAGGCATCTTTTCAACATACCATAGATTTTCTAATATATGTATGATACAAAGCAGTATCCCCTTTGTGGAATTGGCAGAGGTAGAGATCATTCGGGCATTAAATCCTCACAGTAAATTCAAGTTTCTTGAATAGGCGAGGGAGGAGATTCCAAGAGGCCAACTCTTTTATGGGACCAAGTCCAAATGAAATGACATATTATTTTTTTTTTTTTCTGCTACAGCATACATATCTGCTCCGTAAATCACATATCCTGTGTTCATTTTGAGGAAAAAAAACACGTCATGACGGCGCATACTATCTTTGCATTTATCCGTTGTTAAGGCAATGACACACCGGGACTTAAAATGGCACAATTTTACTGTCAATCGATTCATTCCAATGGATTTGCCGTGCAGGATGCGCTCAGGGTCAGGCCTATGTTCCCTTAGCACAGTCGTAAAAAAAAGTCGTAATATTACGATACAGTCAAATGTTTATCAGAAAAAAAGTTGTAATATTATAAAGTAGTAATTTTACATGTTATTTTCTTTTTTCTCGTAAAGTTATGACTTTATTCTCGTAATATTCCGACTTTTTTTCTTGTAAAGTTATGACTTTATTCTCGTAATATTATGACTTTTTTGTAGTAGAGTTAGGACTTTATTCTCGTAATATTACAACTTTTTTTCTTGTAAAGTTATGACTTTTCTTCTCGTAATTTTCTGACATTTGTTCTCGTAAAGTTATGATTTTCTTCTCGTAATATTCCGACTTTTTTTCTCATAAAGTTATGACTTATTTTCATAATATTACTACTTTTGACTTGTAATATTGTGACTTTATTCTGGAAATCTCAGATTTTTTTCCCTCAATGTGGCCCTAATACATTTGTACTTTGGCCCTCACTGCATTAGACTTATATACTATATACTTATACTCTAAACTGTGTTACCTTCATCACAATGATCAAATGTTTTGTGGCTCCAGACAGATTTTTTTCTTCTTTTTTTTTGCCTAAAATGGCTCTTTTGATAGTAAAGGTTGCTGACCCCTGCCTTAGCACAAGATTTTTTTCCATCCAAATTGTTCCCTCAGCCCCTATGGTCCCTCATGAACTTTTTGTCCATCCCAAATTCGGCCCTATGTTCCCTCAGCATCACCCTTGGTCAATTTTAACATCTGCTTGTAACTTTTTGAGATATTGTGCGAACAATATCTGAAAACAGACAGACAGACAGACGGTCTGGCAAGGAATTGTTGCCTTCGTTGGTTGGTGGGTCATACCTTCGCCATAGTGGGATACAAATATTGCAACCGGGAAGGTCTTGTGGCGTCATTCTGCATAATAAGTAGCCATGTGCTTTTAATACACTTTTAATAATGAATTGGTATTCTGGATTGATAACAAATTTATATTTTGATAAGGATAATTATATCAGTAATTAATTTATATTTCTGTATGACACAGATTAAAGGTAATAATTATAGTTAGAATAATTATAAATAATAATAATTGGAGTTAGACAAATTTAGGAACATTTAACTAGAGTATATGTATGGCTCAATAAGGAAGCTGGTTAATAATTAATAATTGATTTATGGAGAAGGGGTGGGATTAAATAAGTTTATACTTCTTCTCACTCTTTTTCGAATATGTAAATAAAGCCATCAAGTGTTTGATAATTTATTTTTCTTATGCTTTTCATTGTATGTAAATACTACTTGTTTCTGACTGTCCACTTGATGGTGTGATCATTATTTTTCTTAAATTTTTATTTTTTATTCTTTTTTTTTTGTATTCTACGTGTTTGAAATACATTTCGAAATGAAATGAATTAAATGAATAATAAAACAAAAACAACATACAAAAAAAAGAAACACTGACACTATTTTTGACTGTAAACAGAGATGACTAAATGCAATTTCAGTTGGACTTTAACTAGTCGTTTATGTGTGAAATGAGGTGCAGATGCAAGGACTAAAATAAACTTCCAAATAAGAAAAAGAAGCACATTCAATGCAGAATAATTTAATACAAAGCTTGGACTATTTACATAGACACTTTAGTAATGTGGATTCTGTCGAAATCTTAATTTACATACATTTATGTTTAGAGTTAATCATCTGTGCAAAGTGTATTGCAGCCGTTTGCCTCGTACAGGAAGAGGCTATAGTCTGATTAACAACCTATGAACCTGCACATTGTGGGAACTCGTTTGTAGGAATTAATTTACTCTGCATATTGGAAGGCTCCTAATTATCAATTGTACGTCATGTATTACAGTAACCTGCCCGACCTCCAATTATAATAGCGCCAATCAGAGTGGGGTTAATTCCAAGCGACGATCAAATTTTGCTCCACTCCCATGGGTGACTGAGTCACTTTGTAGCAAGCAAATGTATTTTCCAGCCAGCCCACATCAACATATTACCTTGTTTTACTGTCTCTGTTAATAGAACACATTCATCACAACCACTTTGCATATTGCTATGCTTCTAAATGCAGTGTTAATGGCACATTGTAGAGCACAGCTTTGTTTCCTATTGAGATTAATACAAATGGACTATGACTGACACGTTATTCTGTTACGCGTTGAATGTTTTCGTTCACCAATGTGACTCTCGATCAGAACGTTATCCCCTGCTGCAAGTGTGTCCTTGACTCCTTGTCTGATTAAATTGAATAATTTCAATGTATAGAGACATTTAAGAAAATGAACATTTAAAAAAAAATGCTACACACTTCTCAGTAGTAAAGGTCATCAGCGAAATACTGAACATCGAATGGTATTTTCTGAATAAAAAAGGGTTCAGGAAAAGTGTGTATTAAGTTCAGCCTGAGGAAAAGAGCGTTGACATTATAGTTTGTATGTGTGCACCCTACAAGAGCACACTTAAAATGAACGCCACAAGTTGTCTCCCGAGGACATTTTACTGCTGAACAGCCAATAGCAACTGTCTTTGAAGGCAAAGTACAATGGAGAGGGAAACAAAAGCTTTGCTCCGCCGTAACCCAGGAGTAAGTCGGTAGGCCTAAACAATGACAGCATGTCCTTGAGTTATAAATATATAATATCCCTCAGGTGGCACTGGCAGACAGCAGCTTCTGATTGGCTTTGGTTATAAATCATTCATTACAGTTCACATCAATAATTAATATTCCAACCAAGCCTGAATCCTTTATGTAAATACTGTCACACGTTGGAAGGTTACCATTGTAAACTTGCAGAGACAGCAGTTTTTGAACTTTTTGATTGCCGGCTTAGGATGCCGTGTTTGTCTCTGTATTCCTTTTAACTAAGTCGCCAAATAAGTGTGAAGCAATGACACACAAGGGTGTTGTGAATAACCTATAGACTTTGTAAACATAATCAGATGTTGTGGATGAGTTTACTGATTGATTATTGATTGAGTACTTATCCGGTATTTCTCCACGCTACAAGTTTTTAATGGAATACATATAATGAAATTCAACATCTCACATAAAAGAGATACAATACTATAACATAATAGAGTTGGAGCTGAGTTTCATTTCAGTATTGGCGAATGTTAAAAAAGTTTAAAAAGTCTTTTGTTTTAAAAACAAGCATACATGTACACATTTTAAAGGAATAGTTTGGCATTTTGGGCACTATGCTTATTCTTGCAGAGTTGACAGAAGATTGATACTACTCTCATAAATATATATATATTTTTAATCCTTCACTGCTTCCAGCCAAGAAATAGTCCAGAACATAACCCTGTAATACCAGAAATTGTTGTTTTTATACTTTGATTTATGTAACGATTAAACAAATATGATATAATGTGTTGATTAGTGAACTTTCAGGTGCTGGTAAAGTAGTAGTCATTTTGCTACCTTTGGACAGACCCAGGCTAGATGTTTCCACCTTTTTCCAGTTCTGTTGCTAAGCTAAGCTAACCAGCTGCTTGCTCCAGTTTCATGTTAACCGGACATCTAAATCTAGGCGAGTAAGTGTAATTCCAAAAATGACCAATTTTTCCTTTAAAGGTGCTATTGATAACATTGATAACATTGATAACATTCAGTTACTAGATATGACATTCTCCCTCCTCCATTCCATTCACTTCGCAACAAGTGGTTGCCAGGCACTTACCGTCAAAAACATTTTTGCCACACTAATTGGCAACTTCATCACTGACGACCCAGAGATGCCACGTGATACCAACACTGTCATACTATCGGCTCACAAGCCTTGTTAGAAGTGGGAACCAAACATCAGATATCTTCAACAGAGATAAACAAAACATTCATTTTGGACCCGCCAACATTTGTTTTTAAATGATTAATTCACAATCATAATATATTTTTTTTAGGAAAGCCATACTTTTATATGGCACCTTTCTGAAAGATCTGTGGATGGATGTATTATTTAAAAAAAATATTATTATAAAAAATTTGATCAATAACACCTTTACAGATAGCATACTGTAGATCTACATATGTAGGAGAGAATTAATTTAAGATTAATCTCAAGATGGCCTAAACCACAGGACAATCTTATCTTGAAGGGTTCTAGAATTAAGCATAAAGTCCAACATTGATAAAAAGGTCAGAGGTCACTTAACTTTTGTTTAGCTTTCACCCAGTACCTGTGCCACACACAGCAGCACTGATGATACAATCAATCACAGCTCATTAATGACAAGAAATGAGCTGATGAAACAGGACCATATGGCTCTGGCTCCCAACTCCCAGTCTCCCCATCTGGAACCTGCCGAAAAAAAAGCTACCGTGCCTGTCTTTTCCCTAAATAGTTATGACTATATGACTTTTTCTAAACTTTTAAATAGCGGGTACTTGTTAAAAAAGTTTGTTTACTGATTTAGTCATTGATCCTTGTTAGTTAAAGCGAGAAAGCTCATAATTAGTGTGTTCAACAATGAAAATATTGGATTTATTTTTGCAATTAACTGCAGTGAAGCAGCTTTTTTTAAACTTGTTAAAAAGGCATATGGTAAAAAAATGTTTCACCTAGAGCTACCGGTTAAAAGAGAATTAAATAGCAACTATTTTGATAATCGATTTATCGGCAAAAGCCATTTTTCAAGGGAAAATGCTAACAATTTCACAGTTTAATGTGAGAAGGTGCTGCTTTTGTTCTTCTTACATTATAGGAAATTGAATACTTTAGGGTTGTGGACTAATTATCAGACAAAACAAGACAACTGATTGTCATTCTGTGCTCTAGGATGTTGCGACAGGTGTTCTTTCACTGTTTCCTGATGTTTTATAGAACAAACCTGATTGTTCGAGGAAGTCATGTAACTGGCAGATTCATGGATAATAAAAAATAATCGTTAGTTGCAGCCATAGTTTAATCAAAAGATTTGGAAGAGTTGGATGATATCTTTTCACTTCCTCAACGTGCATGGCTAAGTCTGCCTGTTGTTGAGCGGCCAAGTGGTAGAAACTAGAAAAAAAAAAATCCATACTTTGTTGTTGCCTGCGGGAGCAAGACGTGAATGATGATTTTACAGGTTGAAAACTTGTATTTACAATAAATTTGACATTGAAAGAACACAGCAATATAGCAGCTCTAAGCTTATGGATTGGTGTTGATTGACGTTCTGAATGGAGCGCACACGTTTTGTTACTTGCTTCAAAAGCCCCTGTATGAATGTGCACTCTCTTCGATCTCCTTGCCGCTTTGATGCCTTGATCCCACTGAACTTTGCTATAACAACATTCAAGCTGTAGATGGTTTTTAGGAGAGAGAGAGAGCTGTGATATTATTGATTCATATTAGGTGTCTGCTGCTGTTTGTGTAGCCGAGCCGCTTTTATCTCCCATTTCGTCGACACTTATGCCTCTGTAGCAGCCACTACAACTTTCCTGATGGACACGAGTTGGCACTCTGGTATCCTATAAAACGCTTCAGAGGGCGATAATATGGGCAAGAGCAAAGCACAGGACTGCAGACGGGTACTTTTGTCATGTTAATGTGACCGCATATGACGCTTCGCAAATAGGATTTACTGTACAGGGCCCCCTATGAAATGGAATTGCAGTCTCATAAAATGTACTTTTAAAGAAATTGTGTGAGAGAACTCTGGGCAGTAAATTAAACTCCTCTGGCAGGATTAGATGGAGATGGAGGGGGTGGAGGGCAGCTGGGAGAGCTCCCGCTCGCAGAGGTCATGGATCCACTGTGATTCCACACCTCTCCATTCCAGCTTTTATGCTATTTCATTTTATTTTTCTCTGAAACAATCGTCCCGAAGAGGAGCTGTGACATATAACATGACTGGCTGTAGGGCGAAGTGCCCATAAACTGGATTAATATGTGTGTGTATCATGCATGTGTCTGGTCAGAAAACTTCCCTCCTTTTTGCACAGGGTTTGGCTTTGTGGAAAAGAGTGTGAAGTTGATTTGCAGCTAAAGTTACCTCTCACTCGTGTAACATTTTGAAAGTTGAAGACCAATTTTAGGAGGATTCTCCACAGTGCAGCCTCACAGAGCTCCTCTCATTAGGCCACATGCACGGCGGCGGCTCGGCTATACAGTCATGCAGAAGTCATCTAGGACCTTAACATCGCTCAGGTCACTGACATTTGAGTGTACTCCAAGAGTCTCCACACTATGCCTTTTAAAACCCCTCTCCTCTATCAACTCCTAAATCCCTGAATCCCCAGCTCTCGTGTATATGTGTGTGTGTGTGTGGAAAGCTCTCAGTAGATATCCAGCTGTGGCTGCTGATAGGAGCTCGGATGAACCCTTAACAAGCTTGTGTGTAAAGATGCAGGAGGGAAAAAAAAAAAAGCGAGAAATCCCTTCCTCCTGCTTTTCAAAAAAAGCTCCTCATCTCTTAGGCATTTCTTCCAACCCCTGGCGTCAGTTGAAAGTTGACAACACAACCACTCAACCTTCAAGTGTCGAAATCTGAGCAAAAGACTACTCCAAATATTTCCAACCAGACTGAAGTGAGTGCACTCTTTTCTTCCTCCGACACGTTAAACCATGACATTTTTTGAAAAGAACCACGGATTCGTTTTAAGAGCCATTAACATACAATATGGTTAAGATCGTTGGCTACTTAAAAAACGTTCAGATATAAAAGATGAGTGGGAGCTTGATTGCTATTTAAGACCTGTAATAAGTGTATGTGTTGAGTTGTGAAGATGTAAAGGACATTCAATCACAAGGGCAGCTACAGTACATTAAGAGGCTGTTATTATACATGTAAATGCGTTAGCTTCTCATAAACCACATGTCTCCGAAGAAACTGGAAGATTAAGATCAATCTTAGGTTGGCTCTCCGACTTTACTTTTCAGACTGGTCATAGTTGATATCGTAAACTAATTAAAAAAACATTCAAGGAAGACTGATGATCTTCTGAACACAAAGGATAGCGCTACCCGTAATCAGCCTATTATCAGCCTGTTATCAGGCCATTAAATACAGTAGGTGTTTTCGGTGGTTATATGCCCCATAGATGTGGGTCAGTAGGGGCCTACTACATCCACTAGTAGGTTTTATCATCGATTAACATTGTATAAAAGAAGACAACAGCAACCACTAGCGACCAATCAGACATGTGCTGTAGTATAGACATTGTGAAACTCCATATGCCGGGGGCGATGGGCAGGACACAAAATACACGACTTTCATCCAGGGTTTCACATCCCATGTGAAACCAACAACGTGTTGTTGTCTTTGTGTTCACAAGTGTTTCGCTGTCACTTTTGAAACGTAGTTCTTTTAAGCCAAAACACAATGTTTTATCGATAGAAATAAAATAGGAGTAGAACGGTCATTGAACTGTTTGCTGTAAATTGATTTGTACAAAAGAAAATTGTGATTGTTGTTATGGTGACAACAGAGCCCACGTCAGATGGGCTGTGAAGTTTGTGGCTGGCTAGTTAGTTAGGTAGCTTGTCCCCACGCGGACGGACCGTTTAGACTTGATGCTGGCCACCAGCCCGCCGTTCAGCTTATTTTCCGTAATCAGTGCAGCACCAAAGCCTGGTGGAACCAGCCCAAGACCAGCCAGCTGTCCGCTAGCTATCTACCTATCTAGCTAGCTTGCTAATTCCACCATGCTTCAACGCCACACTGCTTACAGAAAACAAGCCGAACAAAGTTGTGTTCTACTATGGTTTTACCCTAAACTTAAGTGTTTTTGTTGCCTCAACCTAAAGACGTTATAGTTTTGTTTGCCTATACCTAACAAAATCATTTTGTTTGTGTTAAAAACACAACGCTTAATTCAGTTTTACATGTAAGAACGTGTTGTTTTTAAGTTTCGCTTTCACTTTTACAACGTAGTAGGCCCCTACTGACCCACATGTATGGTGCTTAGTGAGCAATAATGCCTATTTGATGGCCTGATTCAAATCGGGTGCAACTTTATTTGTTCTAACCATAACTTACTTAAGAAGCACAGATTAGCATACTTAATAGAACGAGAAGGGAAACAACCTCACACAAAAAGAGCCGGCCGATCAGGACAAAGCTAGTGTGCATTAGATATTAAAGGCTCCAAAAACTGACATGGACATTTCTGCCAAAGTTAGAACAGCTTTAATGATTTTTGATGAGATTTTTGGATTTCAGTTTTTTTTTTTTTTGTCCGGTTTTCAAACTGGAACGCGGCGATGTCACGTATTTCCATTCAGCAATCAGAGTTTAGCAGCCTTTGAATCAAAATGTGGTGAAAGTTGTGAGGCTCCACTGTCAGTACAAATCTAATCAAACCAGAACCACACAGCTTTTAGTGTTAAATTCTTAATAAATAATAACTAAGGATGCTTTCTTTTTTGTTTTGGAGAAAACATTCCTCTAATTTGGCCATTCAGAATAGAAAAAGAACTTTTCACGGATTTCATTTAATTACCGAATGGCTACAAACAGATGTTCTAACATCTGATTATAGCCTCTAATGGACTTTATACTACTATTATTAATTATACTCAACCCCGCAATGCAATTTGCATACATTGTTTTCTTTCTCGGTTCAGGCTGTATAAGTGGTTGTCATATCCTAACCCCTAATCCAATTTCAGGCAACAACTGAAACAGCAAAAACGACAAGTGAAACAATTAGCTGCGGTCAAGGATGGCCTTGTTTGCTCCTCCTTGATGAGGCAGCTTCTCTTCTGGTCATTTTTCCTCATTTGTCTCCCTGCATGGACGAAGCCAGACTACAGTTCATTTGTACACATACAGTCCGAGATTGGTGGGAGGTGATTTGTAAACATCGAGCCAGTGATGGAGTTGGATGAAGCATTCTTGGGAGGATAAGGTTATTGTAAACAAAGACAGAACCAAAAAAACACTGTACATCACCTGGGCTGTCCAATTCATGTTACCGTGAGAGATGTTTTCCCCTAGTCAACAAAAAGGTTTGTGCTGCAGTACTTGTAGGCAGGTCAGCCTTTGAGAAAGTATCGATTAGTAAGAAAGTAAAAGTTTCCAAACCTTCATACTGGAAAGCTGTTTTCTGTACTGTCAGACATTTTGGAATGTCAGTTACTGATTTTCTCATAAGGTGTTGGTGGACAGCAGATTTGAGCTTGTGCGTAAATCCTACATCTTGATGCAAAGTTAAAATCTGAAGCGTTGTCACACATGATATTTACAAAAACAGGCCGACCCCGCATGTTGCCTTTTTAGAGTCAGCATCTCAGCATGACCACTTTCAAAGTCTTTTCTTTTGTTTCACACTACTACACTACTCACTGTCATCTTTGTTTCTCTACCTCCACTGTTTCCCCTTAAAATTTTAGACATTTCTTGCTCCTCTTTA
>CAKAKR010037273.1:11988-30841 GCA_916700685.1 Adelosebastes latens
TTCAAAAAACGCTTTACTGTTCTCATACCGGCTGTGCTGCAGCACATGTTTTCACCCTCTATCTGAAACGCTGGTTGCATTCGAAAAGTCAAAAAATGAACGTCTTTTCCTAACCACTTTTCCTTGACCTCAATGGAAAACGTCATGAGGTCAAGGAAAGATGTAAAAAAAGAAATATATGATAAATATTGAGTTAGTTGTTGGAGTTATGGAGAAGGTGTAAGACCATATACTGTAAGTGTAGGCTGTACTTCTTCCAACTTCTTTACGGACATGTAATATGTATTTATGTTGATTATTTTTTAATTGATTGTTTACTGTTCATTTTATTTGTTATTCTTGTTTAGTTTTTTACTTGGGTATTTGTTACATGTTCGAAATAAATAATTAATTAAATAAAGTGAAACGAAGTGGTTGTCACTGTCCACTCATATTAAACATGAATCCCAATTAGTATATGAGCGCATGAAAATAATATGCAAGATAAGCATATCGTTTGTTATTATGAACGGCCGAATGGCGCGTCGCTTTAAATGCTGCGGCCACAAGGAATTGTGGGATGTTATTCTCTCTTTTCCTTTGGTAAAGGATTGTCCACTGTATCCTATGCTAAAGGACATTATAAAGGAAGCATTGAAGCTCCTTTCCTTAGCATTTGGTGAATTCGAACAGCTCTCGTCATGGCTGTTACTTAGGTACTTCCGGGTCATTTCGCTCCGTTAGGAACCTTCCTAAGCAAAAAGGACTATTCGAACCCAACCGCTCTGTTTGAGCTCCTGCCCCGCCCCCCGAGAAGCCCAGTCTGCTCTGATTGGTCAGCTCGCCCACTCTGTTGTGATTGGTCAACCGAACCAAACTCTTCGGACTCTGCTCCAGCTCCGCTCTTACTAGCTTTGTTTGAGGGCGTGCCAAACTAGCTGCTAGGCAGGTATTATGAAAATATGTTACTTGGTGACATCACCACGTTACGGAAGAGAAGGCGGGACTTCCAGCAAGGCGTTTCAGGCAGTTCAGGAGCAGTGTTTCTGTGGGGGAGAGTAACTCCCTTTGACGTGAACTTTGTAAACTATATAACCCACCAGAGGAAAGTTAAAAAAAGCACAAAAGCATAATAGAACCTCTTTAAATTGTGTGTGTAGGATCTGGCCGTATCTAGTGGTGAGCAACTGAAGCTTCTCCCTTGTGCCAAGCACGTTGTAGAGCTAAGGTGGCCGACGCAAAAACGCGAATGGCCCTCTCTAGAGCCATGTGGAGCAGAGCCAGAGCGTAGTGTGTGTGTGTATGTGGGAGGTGAGTGGTGAAGCAAGAGAGAGAGAGATATAAACGTCTCATTCTAAGGTTATGAAAACACAACAATTCTTATTATCAAGTGATTATACACTAAAGAAAACATACTTATTAATATTATATTCCATTTCTGCTAATAGATCCCCCTAATTGTTACACACTGGTCCTTTAAAAGCACTAAAACACACACTCATAAGCACACTTGATGTTTGCTTTAATTAGAGAATGTCTCACTTTTTAAACATGTTTTTATGGATTAAACTGGGTTTTCAGTGGAGTCTTTAAGGGACTTAATGATTTGTATTCCCTGAGCAAGGTGCCTATTGTATCATTTAGAGATGTTTGAGAGCTACATCAGAGCGTTTCTTTCCTCTTATTAGTCTATTAGGCTGCGCTGTCACTAATGCTGGGTGATGGGTTCGTTTCCATAGAGACATCACTCGGGTCAGTGATACAAAAAAAGCGAGTGAATATTAATGAACCCGCCGAGTAAACAAGTCAGTGTTCAAAATACCGACGCGTGAGGAGATCCAAACATTTGTCTTGATCATACAAATGTGGGGGAACTTTGTCAAAATTAGACGCGAGTGAGTGGTTTTAATTCGAGCTAAAAGTGGGGACATCACATTGTTTAAATGTCATCTTTTGTGTCAGATGAAGGGAAAAAAATGAGGAGTTTGTGCATGGGAAATTTTTAGCTTCCTTACAGAAGCCCTAAATACCCAGCATCCATCATACTTCCTTAATCAGGCCAGTATTGTTTTTGCTTTAACCAAGAGACAGTTTCAAATACCTCCACGCTCAGAGAATGTGCTCGTATTTGCAATTGTAAGCATGAATATGAATAGAAAAACCCGACATTTCTAGGCCACACACACACACATAATATGTTAACCAGCAAAGCAAAAACACACACAAACACAGCGCTTATCTGTTTCTCTCTGAGGCCTCACACATCGTAAATGGCTCTATCTGCGTCACGTACACACACGCGCGCGCAATCCACCGAGGTATCCAGAGTAATTATCAGGCTGTTAATGATTGCCGTGCATCAGCAGTGCTCCAACCATTCATTACAAGAGCTTCTTCAGGCCCCTACTGGGCCCGCGAGACTGCTTATCACGCACCACACCACTTGATGGGCTTAATGCAACCTATTAACCAACAAAAGTCTGGATGTGAAGTTTCGCCAAACCCCCCTCCCATCTGTAATAGACTTTGATTTATGTTTTTGTATCGGCCCAAAGTCAAGCACTGGATTGGGATGAGATGGATTGTTCAATTTTTATCTTCTTAAGAGAGGATGTTGTGCTGAAAAACTGTAATTACTCTTGTAAGAGCTACAGTAGTGTGAGAGAGGCGCGGTCACACAGCTAATCCGCAACTGAATTCTAAACAGCAGCAGGGTCCGTGTAGCATGTATGACAAAGTAAACATGTGATATTATAATGTCGGCCACGCCGCCGCATCTTGACAGCCGGTAGCCTTTGGAGTCGACCCCTTCCTATCCTTCAATCTATCCCATCCACTTATACATTCGCCCTCCTCTCCTGACACTGACCCCTGTCACTGCACCCCGCGCAGAGGTTTTCATCATGAGATAGAGAGGGTCGATAATGTCTGTCCACATCACAGCGGAGAGATGTCACCTCGGCCGTTGTGAGGAGCTTTTCCCTTGTGTCTGGCCATGTGAGTGTGCACGCATGGAAGGGCGGAGGGTGCCGTGATGGTGGTGTGTGTCTTTGAAAACAAGTATAGAAAGAGAGAAGATTGTTTTTGTGGTAATATACTGTATACGTTTCGAGAAACTGTCATGGCCATTTTCAAAAGGGGTCCCTTGACCTCTGACCTCAAGATATGTGAATGAAAATGGGTTCTATGGGTACCCACGAGTCTCTCGTTTACAGACATGCCCACTTTATGATAATCACATGCAGTTTGGGGCAAGTCATAGTCAAGTCAGCACACTGACACACTGACAGCTGTTGTTGCCTATTGGGCTTGAATCTGCCATGTTATGATTTGAGCATATTTTTTATGCTAAATGCAGTACCTGTGAGGGTTTTGTGGACAATATTTGTCATTGTTTTGTGTTGTTAATTGATTTCCAATAATACATATATACATACATTTGCATAGAGCAGCATATTTGCCCACTCCCATGCTGATAAGAGTATTAAATACTTTACAAATCTCCCTTTAAGGTACATTTTGAACAGATACAAAATTTCCGATTAATTGCAATTATATATATATATATGTATATATATATATCCTATACATATCGTTGTAACATGTTTGAGGACTCATTGCAAAAAAAAAAAGGTATATATGTTTATATTGTCCAAAACGACATCAGTGCACTGACACAGTAAAACTAAACGAGGAATTGAATTATTATATATATATAACTATAAATAAAAAATATCTGGCCGTCAAAAGTCAGGAGTTTAGAAAAGAAGAGAGACAAACGAGCGTCACTGGGGGCAAGCGTCATATTTTCTTTACATACTTTGACCTCAGCAGGTAGCAATTCCATGAGGCCTGACTGACACCGCTCCACCCTCTGCTCAGCTGTGATGTGCACTCTGCCAGTGCAGAGTGTATTGTAGTGATAGGGACAGCCTACATTTCCCATCATGCCTGTCTAGTGCCTGCTGGACAGAGCAGTTTGTTAAGTTTGCTGTTTTACGTTCCAAAATGCAAATGTTACTTTTTTTGTAAGTGTTTGTAATGTGTTAGTGTCTGTAATGTAATGTGTCTGTTCACAACATGGTGGTTTATGTCATTAATTGTCATGTTTGTGCTGGTTTATAGTTGGAACCATCAGCGAGGTGGCTGTTACATTTGTTGCCACCAGCTGTATTTTAATGTAGAGATCTGGTATTTGCCCCCTGTGTTGAAGTGTTGACTTTGCAGACAGTAGCTTGTCTCATACAATATCTTACTTAAAGGGGACATATCATGCTCATTTTCAGGTTCATACTTGTATTTTGGGATTCTACTAGAACATGTTTACATACTTTAATGTTAAAAAAAAACAACTTTATTTTCCTCATGCTGTCTGCTTTAATACACCTGTACTTACCCTCTGTCTGAAACGCTCCGTTTTAGTAAATTTCAATGGAATTGCAACAGAATAGCGTTGCTAGGCAACAGCTTGGGTCCATGTTTACATCCTGTCAGCCGATGTTGTTCACATACACTGCAACAGGAAATAAACTGGAACACATTTAGAATGTTTACGTTCAAAACTTTTAAATGGTCTAAATATTTTAGATTTGTGACATCACAAATGGACAGCAATCCTGACGGCTTGTTTCAAACGCATAGTTTCTGAATACGGGGCTGTGTGTATTTCTCTGTGGATTAAGTGTTTCAATACTTTCACAGTATTTATATAGAACTTAAACCTGCTTTATACTATAAAAGCCATGAAAATGTCACTTTTTTACAATATGGGACCTTTAATATAATAAAATCAAGGTCTACTTAGAGCTGCAGGATTATAAACATGGCATTATTGAATGTGTATTATTTACAAAATGTCATATACTTTATGTACTGTTTTGTGCATTCATGTATTGTTTGACATGTATTGAAACAAAAACAGTAGATTAAATATGCTGCCACAAATCAATAGTGAGAGTGTAAGTCAATGTTTTCCATTCAGTTTGAAGGTAAGCCTCCAGCAGTGCTATTTAATTAGCTTAATTACCTCCTCAAGGTGAAGTTTTCAAACAGGATGTTGGGGGGCGGGACATACAGAAAGGCTTGTATTTGATAGGAGCAGCAGGTGGGCGGGGCATTGCTTAAAATGGTTTGTGAGGGCTTTTATTGGCTGGAGTGCATAACCTCACCCACCTGTGCAGCATATCATCAATGAGGATTCACAGTTTTTTTTCCTCCCAGGAAATTAAGGTCCACCTGGAGTCTTTCCAATGTACCAAACAATTCATGACAAAGTGCAGTTCACTCCTCTTTGCAAAAGACAACTCACATGACAATTTACTCCTGAATAATTTTGTTATCCTGAAAATGAACACAGAGTTTTTGGCACTTAATTTTAAAGAAACTGTGACTGGAGATGACTGAACAGTCTCCAACAGAGTGACTGGAAGGAGGACTGCTTCAGCTTTTCCTGGTATCCATGCTTACTGCTTTCAACCAGCAATGTGATTTGGATTGAGATTAACATCATGACCAGTGGATAGAATCATCTTAAAAAAACACAGCGGGAACTGTGAAAGAGGACTTTTCAGTTCTGGCCAGCAAGCTTCTTCTGATGAAAGAGAAAGCCAAGCAGGAGGACTTCTACGAGGCACCTTCATGTGAAAAGAGCAGGTGGATGGACTTCATTTCAAGTAGAACAACAAGTGGTAAGTGCCACTCTTTTTTTTTTATTTGTGTAAAGTTATGTCGTGTTGCTTGTGTTTTATTGGCCGCCGTGACATTGCTGGGCCTGTGCTTACCAGTCTGCAGCCTATTTAAAATCCCCTGCTTTTTGTTTGCATTTTGTCTGAGTCATGCTGGCTGCCATGCCATGTCTGGCCCTTAATTGTCTCAGCTGCAGTGCCTTAGCCTTGTTGTGATGTCTTAAACTTGTGTCGGTGCAGCTGTATTTAAGTGGCTGCTAAGCCAAACTGCTGTCTAGCTAATTAAGACTTCCATCTATAAATGTGTCTGTTTGGGCCAAGATTGGGGCAATGGCTTTTTTTTTTCAGGTAGACCTACACACACACACACACACACACACACACCACTTTTATTTTGTTTGCTATAAGTACACCGATGGTTGTTATGACCTCTTAAGATTGTGTTGATGTGCATTGTGCACTGTATTTAAGTGGATGTCATGCCAAAGTCACATTGGCTTTGTTTCAGATAGAAAAATCTAATTTATTTCAAGGTTTGTGTAACATTATGTCGATTCGTGGCTACTGTGCCATGGGTCTGTGCTTGTGACCTCTTCAGGTGCCTTCAGACTGAACATGAAGCAACATTTATTTTTTGTTAATTTGAATTTTTTTAGCAGTTTGTAGCTGTTGTTTTTTTTGCCACAAATAGCCAATGCATTTACTGCACAGGCTTAGCCCTAATCTTATCTAGCTAACCTGACAAACTGTGTGTGTGCGTGTGAGGTGTTTGTATGACAGCCCTGACTCAAACTGAAAACTTAACCTTCCGTCCTTTTCTTATTTTCCTAACATTTTCAGGTCACATGGATGTTTCTTGAACAAACAGTTTTAGTTGTGCAGCCACGGGTCTTTTCATGTCCAATGAATGTCCAATATAAATTTCTGTACTGTCTTCTTTTTCCAGGTAGACGACCTACAAAAATGGTAAGTGCCATTTTAATTTTCTTTATTTGCGATGCTCTGTTGTGTTTTGGCCGCCGTGCCATGACTGGGCCAATACTTATTCCAGTGTAGCTCCAGTATGTAGCATAGGTCCTTATAATGAGACCAGAAAACCTTGGCTGTAGGAAACTTTTGTGATGTTTTGTTATGTTGGCTGCCAACAATAGGCCTTAATTATTGTGACTTTGTCTATGGAGTTTATTGGAAGTTGTCCTTGGAAAGGAAAGCCTGTTCTTTATCAATTCTGTCTGTCTGGCTAGCGAGCAAACTAGTTATCGACCTATCTGTTTAGCTAGCTTATGATGCATCTGTTTGAATATAGATTGGTGTATTGGCTTCTTTTTGTAAGTCCCTTTTAAAATGTTCTTTATGTTTGTAATACTGTGTTGTTAGGTTTTCTATCAATTATGTCTGGCTAACAAGCAAACTAGTTCGCTACCTGTCTGTTTAGCAAGCTTATGGTGTCTGTCTGAATATAGAATGGTGTATTCATTTGCTTGTTTTTTTAGGTAGACTACCTACAAATGGTGAGTCACATTTTGATTTTCTTTATGTTTGTAATGTTGTGTTGTGTTTTGGCCGCAGTGCCATGACTGGGCCAATGCTTATTCCAGTATAGATCCAGTATATAGCTTAGGTCCTTACAATGAGACTAGAAAACCTTGGCTATAGGCTACTTGAGTCATGTTTTGTTATGTTGGCTGCCATCACTAGGCCTTAATGATTGTGACTTTGTCTATGGAGTTTACGAGAGGTTGTCCGTGGAAAGGAAATTAGGTTTTCTATCAATTTTGTCTGGCTAGCAAGCAAGTTAATTGGCCACCTGTCTGTTTAGCAAGCTTACGCTTTCTGTTTGAATATGGATTGGTGTATTCATTGGCTTATTTTTCAGGTAGACTACCTACAAATGGTGAGTCTCATTTTAATTTTCTTTGTTTGTGATGCTGGGTTGTGTTTTGGCCGCCTTGCCATGACTGGGCCTTGTTTGGCCGCCGTGCCATGACTGGGCCTTGTTTGGCTGCCGTGCCATGACTGGGCCAATGCTTATTCCAGTGTAGCTCCGGTATGTAGCATAGGTCCTTACAATTAGCCTAGAAAACCTTGGCTATCGGCTACTTGAGTCATGTTTTGTTATGTTGGTTGCCAACAATAGGACTTAATAATTGTGACTTTGTCTATGGAGTTTATTGGAGGTTAAAGCTAGTTGTCCTTGGAAAGGAACACCTGTTCTTTATCAATTCTGTCTGTCTGGCTAGCAAGAAAGCTAGTTGGCCACCTGTCTGTTTAGAAAGCTTATGGTGTCTGTCTGAATATAGATTGGTGTATTCATTGGCTTCTTTTTCAGGTAGACCACCTACAAATAGTGAGTCTCATTTTAATTTGCTTTATGTTTCTGATGCTGGGTTGTGTTTTGGCCGCCGTGCCATGACTGGGCCTTGTTTGGCCGCCGTGCCATGACTGGGTCAATGCTTATTCCAGTATAGATCCAGTATATAGCTTAGGTCCTTACAATGAGACTAGAAAACCTTGGCTATAGGCTACTTGAGTGATGTTTTGTTATGTTGGCTGCCATCACTAGGCCTTAATTACTTTGACTTTGTCTATGGAGATTATTGGAGGTTGTCTTTGGAAAGGAAAGCCTGTTCTTTATCAATTCGGTCTCTCTGGCTAGCAAGCAAGCTAGTTATCCACCTGTCTGTTTAGCAAGCCTATGCTGTCTGTCTGAATATAGATTGGTGCATTGGCTTCTTTTACAAATGGTGAGTACCATTTTATTTTCTTTGTTTGTGCTGCTGTGTTGTGCTTTGGCTGCCGGGCCATGACTGGTCCAATGCTTATTCCAGTATAGATCCAGTATGTAGCATAGGTCCTTACAATAGCCTAGAAAACTTTGGCTATAGGCTACTTGTGTGATGTTTTGCTATGTTGGCTGCTACCAATAGGCCTAAATGATTTTGACTTTGTCTGTGGAGTTTATTGGAGGTTGTCCTTGGAAAGGAAAGCCAATTACGATATCAAATATTTTGTTTTGCAATTTTAGTCAGGTTGCACATCAGTATTTGCATCTGTTTTCAACTGTGTCTCGAAAGGTTTCCCACCTGTACAGTTTGTTTCAGTTCAAAGTAGTTTCAGACAGTGGCATTGTCCTACTTTATTTAGAATAAAATGCAGTTTTTGTAATATCTTGGCAATGAGTTGGACTGTATGCTTATTCTCTCCCATGTGTGACTCGCCTTGAATTAACATGACAAAGCCATAGAAGGATAAAGCATTTTTTTTTTTCTTTTATGCATGCTCATGTGCATTTGATGTATCACGCTCACTGTTAAGTGCGTTATTTCCTGGTCTCCATCAGTCACCAGGCTTGGCATCGCATGAGTTGTATTGATGGTTTAGAAAATGTTTTTATCATCAAGGGTTTAATTTGAGTAAAATCTGGCTTTCAGAACAGCCAGTGCCTCCCCAGCAATTGACCTCTTCACACATCACCCACTATGTGGTCTGTCCTACATTTTCTGCTAAGTCAAACGCTGCCCAATTTTAAGTAATTCTCTGCAAATTGAGTGTGTATTGTGTGAGGAGACATCCTCGCTGTCGGCTTCACGTTCCAAGAACAATTTGTTTTTTCATCAAAATATAAAATGGACTTCTCATGAATCTGAAAACACTGCTGAAGCTTTTAAACAAAACACATTATCGACCATATTGATGCTATTTAAAAGAACACGGGACACTTGTTGTCAACATCTTGCACCTTTTAAGACCTTTGTGTGCACTCTTAGTCATAAGGACCAGTCAGACAGAATAAGGGTGAGGCTTAGCTGCCAGTCTTTGAGCAATTGATGTTTGAACAATGACTGACCTTGACCACCATGTCTCAGGTGCAGACAGGAGTAAAAGAGTGAAGAGGTACATTTAAAAAGAAAAAAAAAAGCAGCCATGATTTATGTTCGGGCAATATGTTAGCCTTGTCTTTGAGCCAGGTCATTTTGTTGTGTTCAACCCGTTGCCATGTAGTGAATCTTTGGCTATAGGCCTGGAGAAATGCTGTTTGTCACTGCTGTTTTCTGAGGTACTTCATCTGAGCTTTTGTTTGATCTGCTGACATGTCGCCTCACCAAAGCCTATCAATAAACAGCTTATAGTTGTCCCTGGGTATTGTGCTATAGTATTATGCTGTCTGTGTGGCTCTTGGGGTGTCAAGAGTGGCTTAAGTCGCTGCAGTTTGTTCAGTATGTTGTTTTAGTCAGTGTCGCCCATGAAAAGTTAGGTACTCATTAGTTTGCAGTAAGTGACTATCATGTACTGTTGAGTAGCAATTCATTGATACTGTAGTTACTTATTTTTTTTTTAAAACATTTTTAATGAATAATTGATGGAGTCATACATGCATATGTATCATTCCCGTTAAATTGCAGTGCTCACATCCTGATCAACCAACGACGATGACCAAAAACATCAACAACATGTCTTAAAAATGACACAGTATAGTATGCCATAAAAATGTCATAAGAGTTCTACTATACATATGTCGAAAAAATATCCTGCAAAATGTCATAGTATGGTAAAAAGTTAGAATATCGTATGTCATAAAGAAATGTTGTAAAAAAAGTAATAGTGTAGTATGTCCAAGAGTCATATTATAGTATGTCGGAAAAAAAAGTCATAGTATGTTTGGAAAAAAGTCAAAGTAGAAATAAGTATATTTCATTTTTCAAATTTCATTTTAACTGTAAAGACATTTCTATTATTGTTTATGACCTTGGCTGATATTTCATAATTTGCCACTATTCACATGACACAAACCCATATTTAAAACAAGCATAGTGCTGAATGCTCAGTTCAGGTGTCTTCTTGTGTTCCTCATAAATACCCAAAGCTGCTGTGAGAAACTTGTTTATTAGTTATTATTGGAATAAGAATGAAAAGGAAAAAAATAACGAACCTATTTCAGATGGGCCACGGCTGCGAAGTCGACGGTCTGAATGCTAATTGACTTATTTACATCCGCTGATAATGAGCATGTTGGTAAGACGGGGGATAAGTGGTGATTATTATTGCCTTTGGTGCCTTTTGGGAACTGCTCAGGTTGACGCCGAATAAATGACGCACTTTCCCCCAAAAATACTTCTTCCTGCTACCGTGACACCATCTTCCAATGACAACCTTATTCTTTCCCCAGTAATAATTGAATAAGAATGTTTACCACAAGAGAGTTTGGTAGCCTAAGGCTCTACAGCAACAGAACAATTTCAGTGCTGGCGAAGCGCGAGGTGCCCGGGTGGTGGAGACGTGTTGGCAATAAACACCAACACACACGAGGTGTCAGTCTCACAATTATAAGATCAATTCCTGGTGGAATCGTGTCACGAACCCGGGAAGGAAGTTTTGTAGCCGTAGCTTATTCAGCACTGCGAGGTGCAACACACTCAGCAACAACATAGCCCCCCCATGTCCTGGCAAGCTAATACATTTTTATTACTTGTGTCAGGCCGTTTTAAGGTACCACACTATGCAAATGATGAATTCATCCCCGGGTATGTTTTCTTGCTGACAGTTTGGAGAAAAGCTGAGTGTCGTCATATTGATTTTTTGGGCTTCTGGCCTAGGTTGGATACCACATATGTATCTAGGACTTTTGGAGTAGTTCTTAAATGAATAGTTTCAGCCAGGTCCACCTCCAGACAGTGGGAAGTAAAACTTTATTAAGATGTAACCGATGAAGTCAAGAGAACAAAACAAATCTTGAACAAATCTGGTTGCACCAAATCTCGACTTGTTGCTATATGCTGTGAAGTTGTGTAGTTGAGGGTGGTGGTGGTGGTGGGGAAATACCTCCTTAATGGTGGTGAGTCTGAAAGAAATGGCTCGAGCGGTCTCCTATTACTTATGTTTCTCTCCACTCTCAGCCTCACCTAATGGGATATGCCTCAAACTGAACAATAGTTCCATTAAACGCCAAGTCAGAAACTAGAAGTTGAACACCGAGCCTTTTTCAAACTGGCAAGCCCGAGCCCGAAAGATGGAATTTCAGCTGCTTGAGATTAAAAGCCCCACAGCAGCAGATGGAAGCGGTAAAGAACGAGACGAGAAAGAGAAAGAAAGAGAGAGAGAAAAAATAGTAGACGGAGGGGAAAAAACGAGGAAGCACAGGAGCAAGACAGAGGTGGCAGGCAGTCAAAGTGGCAGTTACACTGTAAATAAGATCTCCCCGCAGGGTGCTTAACTCTGGACTGCCTTTGTCTGGCCTTTAATAGCTTACAGGGCTGAGAGAGACAGATTAGAGCAAAACTGCAGGGACACAGAAATACAGGCTTTGTCTACAGCTGGGATTTATCTCCCACCCTGGGTCTGAACTTTGTTTTCCTGGGGGCCTCCACTGCGTTGACTTGTAAAAACCTGAGTTGTGTCTCAATTCCTGTTGGCTTCCGAGTTTTGAATCATCATCATCACCTCAAAAGAGAAACCGTTTGAATGCTCCGTCTCCTCTATTTCACAAAACAACTCTGGTATTACTCGCCCCGCGATCAACTTTTCAGAATTGATGGACGTGGGTATAGTTTTTGTGAACTTTTTTTTGCAACTTTTTATTGGGATGCATTTTCCTTGTCGAGGCAGAGCAGCACAGGAACGAACCCAGGCTCATTAATCAAAGTGCAGCCTAAAGGGAAAACATACTGGGCTACATTAATTTTCACAGCAGAGTGGCTGAGGGAAATGATTAATATATTACCACGAGGAAACAGGTTAAGAAGCCCCTGATTACTGTCATATAACAGATCAATGAGAAGTTATGCATTATTTACCTATTTTGTCATCGCAAAAAAACGAGCTAGAAAAACGGGAATAATACAAAGTATTCAATATACCATTATTCTCCATTCTCCCTCAGCACATCTGAGGAAAATTAATAAATAATGTTTTTTTTTTTTTTCCAGAATTTACAAGCGTCTAGCATAGGGCTGGAAAAAAAAAAGAGAGCAGAGGGGGGGTTGTAATTTACATAATACACCTCGCATTTAAAATCAGGTGTCGTTAATAATGAGCACTTGTGTTTGAAGGAGCTCTTCATTAGTGTGAATGAGCATGTGATTGCCCGGGCTTTGATGTGACTTCACACGGCAGAGAGACGGATTCGGGGTGGCTAATGAAGTTTCTGAGAAAAACCGACCGCCGAGTTCAGTGAACGCCGGGCGCTTCTTTTGACATTAAAAGTTAACAAGAGACCCTAAAGTCCCTTTGATGTGACACACCCAAGTTTAAGGGAGCCGTTTGATACACGGTCGAGGGGAAACCGGAAACACGAGGCGATTACGAAACTGCAACACGCGACGCGTCATCTCGCAAGCAAATAGAACCCACTAAACTCTAAATGGCACTACTTAATACTTCAAGGCCGGCCGAGACCTTCACGGTACATTAAAATTTCCAGTGTGTCCCCGTTGATGAGCGGAGTCAGTCAATCCACAGGAGGCTTTTTAGTAATAGAACCTCATGTCACTGTAACTGAGATTTTTAGAAATGTCATCCATCACTCTCTCTATGTTTTGATAATTCCACCCCTATTTTTAGTTGTCCATAAAACATGATCAGTTTCTCAAAGTGGTCTTAGCAGCAGCAGCAACAACATGGGCACCTGCGTGTGTTTTTTTTTTTTTTTTTTGATGGCGGTATGCTAATTAGCTGCTGCATGAGCGGATGCTCCTTCCGAAAGAGAGGAGAGCCTAATTAATTTTCAGATTCGAGCTTTGATGTGTCTAATTGCTCTAAGCTTCCCAACTTCATTAGTCAGCGAGCTCCCTCGGTGGACGGTGGAGCCGGGTCCCTGCGGTTACCGAGGAGAGATTTACCTGTGTATTTTTAGGCCCTGTTATTATTAGATGCACTGTTGCCGCCGACGCCGCCGCTGCTGCATCTTAGTCGAGTGTAAAAAGCAATAAGAACTTTGTGAAATAAAATTGTCCTTTCCTGTACTGACTTGGTGTGAAATAAGCTCGTAGACTCATAGGGTTTGTTTTTTTCCAAATCTTCTTGAAAGGCTCAGTGGGAGTTTGAAAGACAACAATGAGGTCTCCAGGTGAAGAATGTGTAAAGGTTGGGGTGACCTTACTTTCCACCCCTCTTTCCATTTTTCCCAAGAGAATTCAGATATCATACCCATATCTGTGTGTGCTGTGTTGTGGTGCCATTTCTCCCAGTTTTTAAGCAGATTATGATCCATTTTCAATCGTTTCTGAATAGTCGACTAAATAAGCTATACAATTTAGACTTTATTGTCATTACATATTTATTTTAGATGGAGAGGTGCATGACCTCTTTGTGTTCTGTTTGCAATGTGTAACATTTCTGTTTCAGTCAGGCTACACTGTCAAAATGTTTAATTATGTATTTTTTTAGTATTAATGAAGATTACAAGTTGTTAGAAATCATGCTAGTCCCTTGCCTCAACACATAGTTAGTGAGTTTTGACAATTTAGAAACTTCAGTTGGGATTTCAGGCTGTTCCCAGACACCGTTCGTAGCAATGCACTGCAATTAGCATATACTGTATCCCACAGAGTGCTGTCAATTTATTTAAATATTTAATCATGATGAAGTGCATTATTGTCCATGATTAATTGGGATGCAGTATTTTCTTTTTTCAGTTACTTTTCATTTCAAATGTTTTTATTGTGATTAGGGCTGTCAATCAATTGAAATATTTAATTGCGATTAATCGCAAATTAATCAAACATTTTTTTATCAGTTCAAAATGTACCTTAAAGGGAGATTTTTCAAGTATTTAATACTCTTATCAACATGAGAGTTGGAGAATATGATTGCTTTATGCAAAAGTATGTATATATGTGTTATTGGAAATCAATTAACAACACAAAACAATGGCAGATATTGATCAGAAACCCTCACAGGTACTGCATTTAGCATAAAAAATATGCTCAAATCATAACACGGCAAACTCAAGCCCAACAGGCAACAACAGCTGTCAGTGTGTCAGTGTGCTGACTTGACTATGACTTGTCCCAAACTGCATGTGATTATCATAAAGTGGGCATGTCTGTAAAGTATGGTTGGTACCAATGGATTTCTTAGGGTTTTCTAGTTTCATATGATGCCAGTAACTTCAGTATCTGTAGCTTTATAACTACTAAAGCTAATTTTGTCACATAACTTCCGCTCTTAAGTTACGCCACTTCTGTAGTTATTTTAACGGGAACAAGGATCTTTTCCTAAACGTAAGTAGTTGTGAAAACGGAAGTTTATTTTGAAAATACTGTATGCATTTAACAAGCGGATATTGACACGTGTTGCTGGACATTGGTAGGAAAACGCACGAAGAATAACCTAATGTTAACTTTTCGTAATATATCTTACAAACCGTTGTATGAGGATACGTTGGTGATTTAAAACAAAGTGACCAAATTCTGTCAAATCATGTTTTTAAGTTGTAGAAGGCATGAAAAACAACTTTCGAAGTTACCGGCTGCATTTACGTTATACCAAACTCCTTTACAATGTTAAATTACATAATTAATTATATGAAATCTATTAATTTTTGTATCATTAACACAGGGTAATGGGATACGTTTGTCGGTTTGAAATCAGGAGTATTTAGATAATCTACTTATCATGAGTTCAGTTGCCTAACTTGTGACGAGTTGACTAAACGTCCAACTGATTCTTGTTGTTTTCGAAACATTATCTCATTAGCATATTATGTTCCAGCATCCATTGTGTTCGTTACACCTTTCACTCACTAATCTGAAGACGGAGACATGATGGAGGCTTGTTACGTGTCTTTTAATACATGTGTCACACGCTAATTCAGCACAAGCCATGATGATGATAAGTAGACACTTCCACCACACCCCTCACTGATTCTACATCAGTCACGCCAAGATGTAGATGTGATGGGCAACGCTGGTCCTAATCTGAATGTGGCTGCTGTCAATACAACAAAAGCTGTATCAGAAAGTGACACATTTAAACATAGTTAAAAATCGAGCCCAAAATTAAGTGGATACAATTTGAGTTTGTTGCCTTGGATTTTTGAGTTTTATTTTGTCAGTGTAACCACAAACTCTATAGTTGTTTATATTCAGTGTGGTAATTTGCAAGTACAGAATGCTAATCAGCCGGGTCAAGCTGCTAACTAGGCAATCTCATGGAATTTCCAATTTCTAAAACCATTTATTTCTAATTATTCTGTTTTCTACATTCTGCATGTACACAAGAACAACACTGTGCAATGCATCCTCCTACTACGGTTCATATGATATCCTACGAGTAGTGCGTTTGTCCAGCAACACATGTCAATTTCTGCTTGTTACATACATACATACATACATACAGATCAAAATAAACTTCTGTCTTCCAAAGAAACAACTTCATTAAGTTTAGGAAAAGATCGTAGTTTGGGTTGAAATAACTACGCTTGAAATACTTGGTTAGATTTAGGCAACAAAACTACTTGGTTAGATTTAGGAAAATGATTGTGGTTTGGGTTAAAATAACTACGTAAGTTGCGCTACTTAATTATGGAAGTTACGCGACAAAGAACTGAACGTTTGGGTTAAAATAACTGCGGAATTGACATTACTTAAGTAAGGTATGTGAAAAATAATTCAACGTTGACTTCTGCTTTCACAGGGGATATGAACAACGGTCTACTGTGTCATTTGACCCACCCATCCATCACGACCTCCCTACGCGGTGTTTGTCGCTCTTAATCCTCCCCGTTCACCATTATGTGGATAAA
The DNA here is from genome assembly GCA_916700685.1 of Adelosebastes latens. NCBI lineage: Eukaryota > Metazoa > Chordata > Actinopteri > Perciformes > Sebastidae > Adelosebastes > Adelosebastes latens. The sequence goes on from CAKAKR010037273.1 coordinate 28,393, forward strand.
ATATGAAACAATTTCATGGGATATATAAGAATTACAGTGCATTACTTTTCATAACTACGAACAGTGTATGAGAACAGCCTGAACTGTGACAGTTGAGGAAAAAAAGTTACTCACGCAGGCATCTGCCAATATAACTAATGCCTATACGGACATCATTTATGCAATAGGGAGGCAGGGGGATAAAGTAAGTATTGTAGGAAGGAACAACAGGCAGACAGGCCATCACCATCTTTGCAAAGAATGTGTCCATTATACTGTATCTAATGAGTTGATCACCCAGTCGCAGCAATCTGAACCTAGTTGACATTCAGAGGATGTACATGCCAACGGGCACACTGGAATACCGCTCTCGTCATCGCTGCTGCCAGATGGAGTGATCCAATTGACACCTCATTACTTGATGCGATATTGATTGAAGGGGAAAGCCTTTGTTGGGGTGTGTTTCCGCCTCGTGTTTTTCAGAATTTTTTTTTTTTTTTTGACTGAGATTAATCATTAGGGGGGACATGTTGCTGAAATGCTCCGATTGGTTATAAGTAAACGTCACTCACTGTCAAAGCGCATCCTAATAATAGCTCTCTCTCTTTCTGTCACCGTAATTTGGGATGTAATGACGATGGCGATACCTCTCGGCGCGCTTAAGAAATTTGGGCAGACCTATCGCAATGTAACAGACAAAATAAGGGTCAACCATAAACAACCTCATTAAAGTTGCCCTTGTTTGCTCGGCCAAACGAGAATATCTATTTCCTGCATGATACCCTAAAGAGAAATAAGTTGAAGAGTGCTGGCTTGTGAGTTTTTTTTGGGGGGGCTTGCCTCGGATAGCGAGATTGGCCTCATTAGTGAGCTTCTCGGTGATGTGCGCCGGGGCCCCGGAGTCCTGGGCTGAAGCTGGGGGACTTGCTGACTTGTAAAAAACACCTTTCCTCTCAGCTTTTTTAATTTTTCCCCTCTCGGAGCCCGTTTAGCACCTTTTTTTTTTAAAACTCCAAGAGAGCGATTGACCTCATCAGTTTACCTGTTTGACCACGCAGGGTCATTTTCTTGCAAAGGGATAAATAATTGGCTTCTGGCTCTCCTGTCTTCACGGTTGTATTATCATCATTTTATAGATAAATGTGTTTCACAGGGATACGGCGCAGGGGACTATTGTTGTTTTTGTAGATATTCAGCAAATATTATTGCCTCGGCAAGAACGCATTCTGCTTATTTACATGGGATAATAAAGAGCCGTATTATTCACAGTACTGTCCTAGAGGCAGAATTGGGTGGCTAGAACACACACACACACACACACACACACAAACAACCTAAACACTTCTATGAGAGTTCATCATTGTGAGCCTATACGTCTTTTGTTTTAGCACGGATAAAGACACTACTAAAAGCTATTCTTACCCATGGGCCATCTCTTCTACGATTACAAACTAAGTTGCCTCCAAAGGGCCACCAGTAATGTTTTTTGAAGTCACTAAATACAGTAAGGCTGCGGTCAAATAGTCTGTTTAGCTTAGGAAGGTTTCCTAACTGAGTAAAATGACCCGTAAGTATCAAGTGGGAGCCATGATAAGAACTGGTGGAATCCTCTAAATGCTACCTTTGTTGTCTCCTATAACATAGGGTACACTGGACCATCCTTTACAAAATTCTCCGTCACATCTTTCCTTGACATCATGACATTTTCCCTCGAGGTCAAGGAAAAGTGGTTAGGAAATGACATAGGACATACTTTTTTTTGGCCTTTCGCAAAGAGTCCCTCAGTGAAAAGGAGATCACTTTTCATTTGGCTCAGACTGCGGTGCATTAAATGCCTTTTGGTACTGATGATTCATAATTCACTCTCATTTTGACACGTTCAATTCAGGGACTCCATTTCGATTTCTGCTGACCAAACCCAGAGAGGGAAAGTCTTCATCAGCAGCTCGCTGGACAATGTTTTAATGCACCCAATCAACTTATATCTGTGGAAAAAGATCCATAGGCCTCAAGGGGAAGTCATCATCACTCATAAAACCCACAGAATAATGTACTATAGGATATAACTCATGCTTTTATTTAATGCAACAACCCAATGTCTCTCTCGGTTGAGAAAGAAAATTGAGATTTATAGTCATTACACTGGTGATTTTTTATTAACTGCTATATTCATACACTTTTTGCTAATGGTGACCTCCATGATAAGTTATTATATTTGTCTAATTTATAACTGTGGATCTTAATACCACTTCAATTTTTAACAGTTCCAGAGTATATAACACGACAGTCCAAGAACTGACCGTTTGCTAAACTCCCCCTAGCAGCAACCGTCCAATCAGGCCTTAGCAACCGTCACTAAGCACTTGCAAGCGTTTGATTCCCCCACATGTTAAAGTTTTTAGCCTTTTCCAAAACCGAAAACACACAAGCAAAAGTGTATATGGGTTAAATTCCTATGCGCTCTAACATA
>CAKAKR010037275.1:0-10373 GCA_916700685.1 Adelosebastes latens
TATATATATATATATATATATATATATATATATATGAGACTGGTATCTTCACACTAGCTTTAAAACTGCAACACAAAACACAACACAAACGGCTTTAAGAGCAACACTAAAACCCCACACAGGAAAATCTTCTCTTTCCCTCCTGCTGTTTCCTGATGGGCAGCCTGGACCTGTTAGTTTTTTTACAAGGACCTCACATTTACAGGTACTGGAAGAATATCCCTCAACACCAAACAACTTGCAGCTCACAAACTGCGGCTGTAAAGAATTAAAAAAAAATGATATAATTATATAGAATTTACCATAATACAGAAAGGAATGCAGGAAATCAACAGCAGCTCAATCCTGAATTGGAATATGATTTTGAGGAAGGTGGGACTGACTTGCGTTCCACAAACCTATTTTCTACGTGTGGGGCCAAATAAGACCAAAACATATACGGTTCCCAAATCCACACAAGCACATAAAGGATCGAGGACGAGAGGAAGGTAAAGTAGAATATCCTGTGGCTTTGTGCAGCTTTCTGGGGATATGGCAAACCTCCCACTGAGGGGTCCGTTTCACAAGGAACACAATGCTGCCATGCCAAGTTTGAGAACAAAAGTAGAAGGAAAACATTAATTTTAAGCTTACATGTTGCCTTTAGAGCCCTGACACATTTTCATTTTCACGCACAGGCTTAAAACTAACCAAAGCCCTTTCCAGCCTCATGTGTAGATAAATAATCTGCATTGTTAAAGGAACGGTTCGACATTTTGGGAAATAGGCTTATTTGCTTTGTTACCGAGAGTTAGAGGAGAAGATTGATACCACTCTCACGTCTGTACCGTAAATATGAAGATAAAGCCAGCAGATGGTTAGCTTAGCTTAGCATAATGACTGGAAACAGGGGGAAACAGCTAGCCTGGCTCTGGTCCAAAGGTATGAAAAAAAGTCACCTATCAGTACCTCTAAAGCTCACTAATTAGCACATTATATCCTTAGACTGTACATAAAAAGTGGACGTAGTCACCATGACGTCGCCCAATGGTTTGTGGACTACAGTTCAGCATTTTGGTCGTCGCCATCTTGGTTTTTTGCAACCAGAAATGACACAGAGGGTGGACCGGACAACATCCCCTGCTTTATGGTCTATTTGACTCTAAATGGGACCATAGTTTACTAAATGACCATCATGCTGTATTGAAGAAGACTTGAAACTAGCGATTGAGACCATAAACTTATGTTTACAATGTTTATTGACTGTTTTCCAATGGTTCCAGTGTTTATGCTAGGCTACGCTAACTGCAGCTTTATATTGCCCCACAGACATGAGAGAGGTATTGATTTTCTGATCGAACTCTCGGCAAGAAAAGGAATGAGCTCATTTCCCAAAATGTTGAGCTACTCCTTTAAAGATCCTAACTTTTTGCCAACTTGAATTTTGGAATTAAAATGACCAACACACTGGCCAATGACAGAAGCAAACAGCCAAAACCTGAAGAATTTGAATCTTGGTCATAAAGATTTTCCTCTGTGAATATCTTTTTTTTTAATCTAACCATTCAGTCATTAGTCTTTTTTTGGCAGTCATATTATCCATAACTCATTTCCACAAACACATACCAGTGCAGTTTTAAATGCAGGAGCACACTCCATGCTGACTAATGTCTCTCCCAGTTGGCCATAAGGCCACAGCTCACATTCCCTGTGTTATCTGAATAATAACGAGCATCGGCGGCCACGGCTGGGCGCGATGATGCATTCAGCAGAATCCATTAGTCCGTCTTAAATAAAGGATGAGATATGAGCTCAGCTCTGAGGGGCCAAAACGGAACGGCCTTGAGCATACAGTAAGTGCTCCTTTGAAATTCTCCACGCTGAAGTTATGAGCCCCGAGGACATCTCATGGATAACATTATGGCCTGAATGACAGCAGAAGCAGAAACTTTGCTGATGTGTGCAATTCTTCTGCTTGAACTAAATGCAAAAGAAGCCACAGGTGCCACTTTATTGAGGATCTCTCTTCTTGGAACGAGAATGATTTTATAGCAAATCCCCAAAATGTGAAAATATCTCTCACAAAGAATTAAAAATAACCATCTGACAGGCATTTTTAAATGATTATGTCATGTTAAAAATAGCAACCTGTGTATCCCAGATGCAGTTGTAAAGGAAGTACAGGGAAGTACATCGCCATTTTGACGTCATAGTTTCCAGCAAACATATTGTGTGCTAATGAGGGACTATAAACTGCGGTAAAGGACCCGGTCCAACTGTCTTCCCCCAGGTTTTTATGGCCCTATTTCTTCTATGAATGGACTCTATAAACTGCTGCAGCACATGCATTCAGTACATACACGTCATACAGGTCAGATTGGAAAAAATACAACTGGATTCCCTCAGTACTAATATACAATAAAAATCATTGCATCCTCCGTACATGTCTGCAGCTGCTCTCATCGTACGATGATAATCATCATTTAACATCCATTTATTTTTCTTTCTGTCTGGCAGTGGTAACGCACTGGAAAAAGTAAGACAATAAACTTCCTCTGTTATTGGCTTCACACAGGAATTATCCCAGTATCATTAGGAACAAAATCTCCAGTTTCTTGTTTCCTTGTTGAAATGAGACAGACTGTGATACAGACACTCTCACACTCACTCACACCCATTCTTACCAGGATGTCCCCTTTCAGAAGAAGACCAGGTTCAATGGTGATACAGATGCTGGTCTGGCTGTCACCCTGAACATTACTGCAAAAGCAAAAAAAAGCAAAAGCATGTTAGATCAGTGATTCTCAAAGTGGGGTCCAGGGACCCTCAGGGGTCCGTGGCTCTCTGCCAGGGGGTCCGTGAAAAGTTTTCAGATTCATTCATTTAAATTATCATGATATCATTTTCTTTTACAAATGGCTTCATAGTTCAGCGAATAATATTTTAATTTTTAAATCTGCAGTATAATCAGCCTAGTTGCTAGAAAAAAAACTGTTAGCGCTGTACGTTTGCAAACCACTGATACGTTGAATGCGGACGTTTTTGCATTCGGTCAGAGCAAGTGACGCAGTACAACGAGCGGCGCACAGAGCAAGTGACGTAGTATATCGAACGACCGTTATTAAAGTTATGTGGTACGTTTTACACAATGCTGTTTTACGCAACGCTGTTTTACGCAACGCTGTTTTACGCAACGTTGTTTTACGCAACGCTGTTCTACGCAACGCTGTTCTATGCAACGCTGTTCTACGCAACGCTGTTCTACGTAACGCTGTTTTACGTTATGTTGTTCTACGTAGCGCTATTACGCTTGTTGCGTAAATCATGTAATGTTATGTAAAAAAGTCTGCTAAGTTTATTTAAGGTAGTTACATTGTTACGGTTGTTACGTCACGTTGGTACATTATTATTTTAACACAAACCATGATGTTTTTTTTCTAACCTTAAACAAGTACTTTTGTTGCTTAAACCTAACCAATCGCTTCACAACGTAAACCACGTGGAGTTGTACATTTCTGCAAGTGGGATACAAGGCTGACATGAAACATATTTACGGAACTTTTTTTGGTTCAGTAACGTCAACATTCAACATATCCTGTGGTTTTCAGAAACGTACAACGCCAACATTTTTTTTTCTGACTGGGTTGGTAGAATAGTGTATGATTACATTTTAATCTAACAAATCTATAACTCTTAGTCTCTGCAAATATGTTTAATATATCCCTAGGCCACGTCGAATCCTTGACATACATGAGGGGGTCCTCAGTATATTCTTTATCTCGTAAGAAGTCCTTGGCTGGAAAAAGATTGAGAACCTCTGTGTAAGATAACAAGCCTGTCTTCATCATTACTGCTGTAAAATGGATCACAGTACAATCCAGCATCACTCCACTGCATCAGTTTTCTTTTTGATGTTGATTGTCTGGGTATTACCATGCCCACATGATCTACATCGCCTACTAACAATCCCTTATTCGCTTCAACAGTGGCCATCATGGAGCGTAACGGCGGTGAGGCGCTGGGCTAGTTTTGGGTATTAGTGTCTACATGATTGTCTAAGTGGGAGAGTAGGATCAAAGGGTGGAGAGTGATAATAGAGAGCATGTGAGAGAAAGTGGGGAGGAATGTGATTTGGGGCTTTAAGCGGTTGACAGTCTGGAAGTTTATGTGCACTGATTGTGTCACACTTAGTTATGGTGTATGCTGTGAATGTGTTTATAGTATTGACACTATTGTAAGAATGGAAACAGTAGAAACAGTATCATACCAGCAAGCTTTACTATTAACAGTAGTGACTTTAACACATTTCATAACAGCTCCACAGTTAAAATGAGGGGAAAAGGCAAATAATGAGATACAGGCCGGACATATAGGGATCAGGGAGCTGCACTGAGAAATATTAACATCAGCCATAACAACTCCAAAAAGGGGATAATATGTAAATACTTTGTTCACAGTTTGCCGCGCTGCCCCCAAGTGGCCAGAAATATTCATTAATGCAGCGTACCTTTTGTTATTTGTCAACATTTTTATTGAAAAGACTTGATTTGAAAATATTAGTTACTATGTGTCTTTAACTTTGTGCTCAATTTCCATAGTACCAACCAAGTCGGCCGTATTGTGTTCTTTCCATTGCTGAGTCTCAAGCTGCAATGGGTGACAAAATTTGAATCTACTGATTAGTTTATTTTGAAGGTATTAATGTTTAAAGTACTAGTTAAGTGTACACATTACACTTTTAGATATGGATGTTGCATGATCTGACCTTGGCACGCATGTTTTTCAGATAGGAACAAGCAGATCTTTACTGTTCACCCAGATATAATAATCAAATGTGGTGTAAATGTAGCCTGCATGCCTGCCTCACCAATCAGTGAAGCTTTCTCTGCACCAATCATCTCCTGTAACCTCCCCTCTTCGCAAAACAGCTACAGAAAATCATACAATCCATTTTTTTTTCCATTTTTCCTGGCCCTGGGAACCAGTGGGGTCCTCTGGCAGGAAATCCCTGCAGGCGTCGACACAGATGCCTGTCTGCCTGTTTCATTGGCTCTCCTGTCACAAATAACACTAGAAGTGATTGCGGGATCTAAAGTAGGGAAACAAGAGCCTGCAGCTGGGGAGGCTGGCTAAATACAATAATGTGAGGCAAGCACAGAGTGTAAACTGGCAAGAGTGATGGTGTATGTGGATATTGGGGAGCAGGGGAGTTAAGGGGAGAGGCTATAAAGGAAAATCTGGGTTTTTTACTATTGAGCTATTACGAGCTTGCCATCCCTGGAATCTTATAAAAGCATTTGAGTGCGAGTTCAGACTTACTAGATGCCAGATGTGTACACGGGCTGCATGGCCTGGTAGATTTTGAGAAAAGGACGACAACCTGGAACACAATTTTTGGAAAGTTATTAAAAAAAATGTAATAGTGTGTGTATGTGTGTGGAAATGCTGATGTGTGAGTGCATTTCTGTGAAAGACATTCACCTCCTTTAGACTCGAAGTTGGGGATGCCGTGCATGATGACATGGTGAAGGAACAGGGGTTTGTTGTTGATCTTGATGTGTCCGGAGAGCAAGCCGCTGAAGTACTCCACATACCTGAGCGAGGCAGACGTAGAGAAAAGAGAATTGAGACAAAAGGGATGAAGGTATAATCATGTGTTCATCACAACAAAGAGACGCAGTCTTTGGCTTTAACCTCTACAACAATGAATGTTTTCAGCTCGTCGGCCGTGCTGAATGAGTCCACCTTGCACCTTGTTTTTGTTGTAAACTCAATCAATCTACTTAATGCTTTAAAGCTGCACTAATCAATGTTTTGTTTTATATCAACAATGGATCAAATGTGCTCTGTGTAATGTGGAGAGGTTGCAAGTAGTGACAAAACCCACAGAAAATCACTACCCAAATCTGCACTCCCTATCAGATCTTCAGAACCTTTTAGCCTCTTTTAAAAGTGATAGTAGGCAGAATGTTTTTTGGCATCATTGGGCAAAAAATCCATAATAACCTTTCAGCATATTGTAATTCAAGTGTTCTGAGAGAAAACTAGACTTCTGAACCTCCTCATGGCTCTGTTTTCAGGCTTTAAATAATCTTTGATTTTGGCCAATCACAGGTCATTTCAGAGAGAGAGCGTTCCTATTGGCTGTTCATTCAACAGAGGCAGCTGTCAATCACTCGCAAACTCCGATCAAATGGTCAAACTAGGCAGCGTTGATCAAATATAAATCAATATTCTGTTACTGTAATGCCTATTTCTCGCATAAAATGTTGTCAAAAACATCTTGTAGTGTACTGTTGAGCTGTAAAATTAGAAAGTTTGCTGCAGCTGGTGGGCGGTGCTTGGTATTTCCTCAAATGATCTCAACATGGCGGCCGGGTCACAAACTTTCTCATTACAGTCATGCTATAAACAATAAGTGAGGGAAGGCTGACCTTTTCTGAGATGGCTGGCCCACAGGAAGCACTTTGTCTTCATAGAAGCGCTTCATGGCAAACCTGTCCAGAGCTTGGTCAGCACTGCAATCAAACAGAAAAAAATTGGTACACATGAAGGTTAACTTACTTTTAAAGCCCTTTTATTTCCACTCCAGTATATGCAATGTATATGTATTTCATCTCAAGTGTATAATACGCTGTATGTCTGTGCAGCCTTCTCACAGTAAGCTTGGTCGTGCCACGTTAGACATCTGTCTGAACACCGTGACTTGAGCAGAAAATGATTTTGATGCAAATTAAAGCATTTTTATAGCATTATATAGTTAGATCATTTCTCACTAGATCATCAGACATAGATGATTCATAACATTTCCTATCATATCAGGCAAAGTAACCTATGTGTGTCCAGTACATATCTAAAGATCTTGCCGCCAAAGTGGCCTCAGTCTTAATGTCTGACAGCTGGTTCTGTGCAACCTCTGTTACATACATATATTACAATATTGTACGTGACATCTGTATTCTCATGTGGCAAGTGTCACAGTCTTTTCATGTTCTGGCATTTTGCTGCTACTTTAGTTTTCAAAGTGACTTCACGGCAGCTTTAAACAGATTTGTGAGATGATGAGTATATAGAGGAAGAGAGGAGAGTGTGTTAAATATTTATCTTGGTCAACCAGTGTTTTTTCAGAAACAACACCAAGTCATGCGCTCTTCTGATTGTTTAACAGTCTGCTTTTTGTAACAGAATGGCATTTTATTATGACATAAAATTAGGGCTGTCAAAGTTAATGTGATAATAACGCGTTAACGCAAATTAGTTTTAACGGCACTAATTTCTTTAACGCTTTAACGCAGCTTGCGATTTTTAGGTTGTAGCGGGCTCAGTGTTAAAGCTAGAGTGAAGATACTGGCATCATATGAAACTAGAAAACCTAAGGAATCCATTGGTATCAACCATGTTATACTAGCTTGTCGCAAAGGAGGCTAAATAATGCTACAAATTTATGATAATCACATGCAGTTTTGGGCAAGTCATAGTCAAGTCAGCACACTGACACACTGACAGCTGTTGTTGCCTGTTGGGCTGCAGTTTGCCATGTTATGATTTGAGCATATTTTTTAAGCTAAATGCAGTACCTGTGCGGGTTTCTGGACAATATCTGTCATTGTTTTGTGTTGTTAATTGATTTACAATAATAAATATATACATACATTTGCATAAAGCAGCATATTTGCCCACTCCCATGTTGATAAGAGTATTAAATACTTGACAAATCTCCCTTTAAGGTACATTTTGAACATATAAAAAATGTGCAATTAATTATCGATTAATCGTGATTAACTATGGACAATCATGTGATTAATCGGGATTAAATATTTGAATCGATTGACAGCCTTACATAAAACAAATCCAATACAAACAAAGAAAAAACGTGGTTCTTATAATTTGAGTCTTATGATTCCGTGTCTAGCTAACTCATTGCTTTCTGCTCATGATTATTATATCAAACACTTTGCCTTGGATTTACCCAAATAAAAGTGTTTTCTTCCAGTCTCATGTTCCACCCCTCCTCCTTCTGCTCATCACATCTCCGTCGGTTCTTCCAGTGTGGGCTTCAGTCTTGTGATGAACAATGCTGGTTTATCTAGCTGGTTTTTTTCCTGTAATGTCTCCTCCTCGCGTCTCCCCCCCTCTGCCTGTTTTTCTCCCCTTCTATTTTTTTTGTTTCCTGAAAAATTACAGATTAATCTCGCTCCCTCTCTCCCCTGTTCTTTTCTGACTGTCTTTCCCCTCTCTCTCTTTCTCTTACCCCTCTGCAGTTATAGTTGGGATTCATTATAGACCTACCTGGCAGATATGTTGCTGTAATGCATGTAGGCTGCCACCACCACTCCAGTTCTGCCCCGATTGCCCTGAAAACATATAAATCAAGCAAGAGTCAATTACAGATTTGATCTTCCAGGTCATGATGGTGTCCCAAAAACAAGTTTTCCACATCTTTAGAATATAGAATTTGCCTTAATAGGGTTATTGGGGTAGTTTTATTCGGGTGTTGTTTTTAAATGCAAAATTCAAGATCCAAATGTAAACCAAAAGGTAGATGTAAATTTGTAATTTTGTTGACGACGTATTTCAGATGGGAAAACTGAATGTAAACAGGATGTAGCACATCATGTATATGCATGATGAGAAGTAATATATGTACACAGAGATGTAGACAGGAATGTAGTATGTAATAATGAGAAGTACTAAAATATATATATACAGAGGTGTAGACAGGAATGTAATATGTAATAATGGGAAGATCTAAAATATATATATACAGAGGTGTAGACAGGGATGTAGTATGTATAGAGAAGAATAATATGTATACAGAGGTAACAGTTTGCAAAACAGTATGTAAAGTATATAAAGGTAAATAAAGGATAAAGTGACAATGGTAAACTGACAGTTCCTTGTAGAGGTCAAAATCCAAAATCCAAGGATCCTACATTTCCCATAATGCAATTTCATAGCATCTTTTTGTTGAGCCTTAGCTGCCTGGCAAATGCCCTCATCTTTCAAACTCCATTCACCCAGTTTGTAACTTTCTGTTATACATGTAAAGTCTCCAAGTCCAAGCCTGATGACATCATCAGGGTTATTTATTCAGGCTTCAGAGACCTCCTTAAGAACCACAGAGGACATTTAATACTGTTGTTACAGGCTCAATAGTACCCCTCAGGACTTGTCAGCTGACTGGGAAATTGGTGGAGTAGCCCTTTAAAGATTTGCTTTCATTAGTAATATCAATTTCAATCATAAAAAAAAATTCAACTATATATGTAATAACAGGTATAGCTGTTATTTATATGACAAAAATACTTGCATTTAATGGGTAGTTCACTGAGCCGAAGTTCAAGCACATGTTACTATGGCAACAAAGCAGTCTCGGATTGCATTCATTTCACATATCCATCCATCTTTAAAACAAGGGTCACTGTGGAGGATAAGTGTGTTCCACATTATAAATATCGCGGCCGCTTAAACAGCGTGGAGCCCAGTGGAAATGATTTGTTGATACGTGTAAACCCAACACGGCCTGCTTCCTTAGTGACCACCACAACCTCCAAGCCCACACTCACACACTCATGACCGGCATTACTCAACTCCAAGTAAAATAACACCAGTTGTTATGGCAGCAGACTTGTTTGTAACCTCCCTGTGGGAACATCGTGGAATGCGGCACGGATCCCATGGTTAATTCTGATGTTGCAAAACGCAATCAGAACAACGGTGGGGTTAACATGAAAATGATTTGGTATTACGTTCGGGACCTCGGCCTAGTGGGTGGATTTGTATATACTTTTTTATGGTTTGTGCCGGCATGTTTAGGAGCCAGACGAGTGTGGTTTGCCACAAGAGTATAATGTGATGCAAGTAAGTTTAGGCAACAACACTAAAGTATTGGTCAATTCAGTTTTTATTGTATTGTTACAAGTAAAAGGGTAAATAAACCAAAGTAGCCATGATGAGTGGCGTGCCTCACCTCCCTAATTTGTGTTTTCCTAACCCTCGGCCAGCACAACCCAACCCAAACAAGCACACAGAGAGACACACTCTCACACACACAAACACTCCGCCCTGAACACACACAACAGCTGCAGCCTCAGGAAGTGGGGGTCCTGAGAAGAGCCTGAGAGCACCCTCTACTGTCTACAGACACCACTGTCAACAGCAGCGTCCTCACCGTCTCTTAGTCTCACCTTGTTGTGTATGACCACCACATTGTGGCTGTCCGCACTCAGCCAGGTGTCCATGGCCTTGCAGATGCTGCAGATTTTGTCCAGGGCAGGAGCATGGTGGTCAGGCCAGCCGAAGTCCAACACCTGAGAGAGGAGAGAGAGAGACTGTCAGACACAGTGGAGGAGAGGAGAGGAGAGGAGAGGAGAGGAGAGGAGAGGAGAGGAGAG
>CAKAKR010037276.1:0-14242 GCA_916700685.1 Adelosebastes latens
TATATCCCACATTATTTACTATCCTGATTGCTCTCTTTTGTAGTATGCATAATGGTTGTAAGTTGCTTTTATAAGTGTTACCCCAAACTTCTACACAGTAATTCAGATATGGTGATACAAGTGAAGAATACAGAATGTGCAGTGATTTATGCTCCAGTATGTGTCTTGTTTTCCCTAAGACTGCTATGCTCTTTGCCAGCTTTGTTCTTACATAATTTATCTGAGGTTTCCAGCAGATTTTGTGGTCCAGTATTACACCCAGAAATTTATTTACATATACTCTTTCAATATTCACATCATTTATTATCATTTGTACTTGTATGTCTATTTTTTGGTTTCCAAATAACATAAATTTAGTTTTGTCCAAATTTAATGACAATTTATTTCTGTCAAACCAACGTTGCAATTTTCTCATTTCTGATGTGGCCACCTCCAAAAGCTGCTGCAGATTTTCCCCAGAACAAAAAACATTTGTGTCATCTGCAAATAAAACTAAATTCAGTGTCCTTGATACCCTACCTATGTCATTTATATACATAATAAACAGTTTTGGACCCAATACTGATCCCTGCGGGACCCCACAAATAATACCTGAGCATGTTGATTTGTAGTCCCCTATTTGCACGTACTGCTGCCTGTTTCCTATATAACTTCTCAACCAGTTCAGCACTACCCCTCTTATACCATACCTTTCCATTTTATTGAATAATATATCATGATCAATGGTGTCAAATGCTTTTTTTAAATCTATCTATCTATATGAAAAGAATATGTAAAAATATATCTGTTGTTTTTACGTTTTATTGATGCAATCAGCTGGCAAACGTGGGATTTATGAGCTGCTCCTGACACCTAGTGATGAGGGTTTTAGAGTACCAGTAACAGTTTTAAAATGCAAATATATCTCTGTTCTTTATTGTAGTAACTCTCATAGTAACTGTTGTATTTTGTAATTTATATTGACAAGAAAAAATATGGTAGGTATGGGGACCTGAATCTAACACAACATTCTAGTCAGGCGGTGAAGCCACAGTATTCTGGGGATTAATGTAATTGGTCTCTCCACGGCCAAAAGTCTACCACTCCCTGTATAATAGACCCTCAATTGTTTAGTTTATTGTGAGTCGTAATATTTATAAGCATATGATATAGACCCAAATAGGTAACGTATGATCCATTTCACTTGCCTTCAACTTGTACATACGCATTCATGGATGATAAGTATTATCATATTTGAATTAGTAAGAGCCAAAATAGCACACTTGGTGGCTCTTGAGGATGACTTCTGTTCCAAATAATTTACATCTGGTGAGCGTCACAGTTCAGTCTTGACCTAAAAATTAAAACAAACGGTAGTTTGACAGAGAATAACAGAGAGGAAATACTCCGCTTACTAGCTGAAGCTGCAACGTTTGGTTCTTCCAAAGCGGATGGAGTTTGCATCATATAGTATGCAGTAGAGATGCAGTTGAACGATTTGGAAAAAGGCAGTATGTGGAATATTTTTTTTTTTTTTATTATCATTAAATTTGGTGAATTGGAGTGAAATTGTGTCTCCAAGAACCTCCTGAGCTGATTTAGTGACTTTTTTCTTCTCCGACGCCACTTTAGGAAAACAATCACTGGCCAAGGTTTTGACCTTTGACCTTGCTACTTCACTACTGTTGCTTATAATGTAAAAAGTACATTCTGCTGGTGGATTGTAAGTAGCTCTGTGCCAGAACATCCACTAGATGTCTGAAATGTAAAATCTATTGTAATGCTACAACAACTAACAATAGTCCCCCTCACTAAAAATAGTCAATTCTATTATTTTCCATCCCACCAGTGTGGTTGCACATTTCCTCTGTGTAACAACAACTCTGAACAAGTGCTCATATTCTCCAAAGTTGAGGCTGTTTAATGCGTCTGTGACAGCTGCTGAGGCTGTGGTCGGTGGCCTGCGAGCGCTCCAGCTGTGTTAAGAGTTAAAATAGTCTCACACAGCTGTATACTGGCATTAAATGGTGGAGCGGCTCCATTTAACCAGTGCCCATGTAAACCACAGACACACTTTCCACATACTTGAAATTCAGTGGCTGTCCTCTCTTTTCATGTTCTCATTAAACCCTGTGTTGCCGCCCCTCCTTGGCGCTATAACCCACTCTTCAAGCAGAGTCTTTCTTCTGTCTTTTTGTTTGTGATTGAATGAATCAAATATGAAAACTGACATAGAACTTCTCGTTTTATTTTTAGAAAAGCTGGAACAAATCTAATATATGATCTTCTGGCTCAGGAGGATATTTCTATGGGCCGGACCCTATGGTGCAGACGTGTTCAGTGGTACAAGTTCATCCTATCCATGTGGTCCATGTGCCGGGGCAGCTGTTCCTAAAAGCTCCCCAGACGGATTTGGACTGCTTTTCAATTTGGAGGGTTTGGTTCAGTTTCAGACCTGGGTGGAACGATGGACTGAAATAGGAAAGGGAGCAGGTGCACAAGGAGAGCTGGGGCTTTTAACAAGTGATGATGTATCATTAAGTGCAGTAGGCCTAATAAAAATATATATATATTTATATAACTGCTTAGCAAAAACAAATGTGGGCCAATGAAGGAAACATGCCCATAATAGCTATTTCACTGGACTTGTGAAGACTTGAGTAATTTATAAAATTAGTCCCATTAGCATTCCTAATGTCTGTCTATAATCCTAATTCTAAACTCAAACCCAAACATTAAACCAGTCCACAGTGAGACCAAGAAACATGTCTTCACTTTGGAGGATTTTACTCAACCTTCTATTCTTGTGAGGACACATCTAAATGTTGCAGTAGCTGTAGTCTGCGTTGTTTTTAATCAACGTATAGATTTGAATATCATTTGAACCAGTGCTGTCCTCGTTGCTTCCCTGCGCGCCAAACAGTACCCGTCCTGACCACAGCGGGGCGTCACACTACAGCTGTGGCCTTCCCTGCTCCTCTGATGCCTTCATGTACCGCTCGTAAACTCCAGTATTAAATGTTAGTAGTGCCAGATTCAAAATTCCTAAGTATTTATAGAAACTTGCTGACAACCATGTGAAAAGCAGGTATAGTAGAGAACTGAAGGTAGATGAATTTTGAGATCATTTCCTGAATATTGCTTCAGAGATGAGTTTTCCTGTTATTTTTAGGGACTTTTAATACATTTTTTTTGTTTTATTAACAATGATTCATACTTAATAGGCTTCTGTTTTGACAAATCCTTTTCTAATGTAGGGTGAGGCTGTTTAGCAGAGAGGAAAGGCTCTGTGTTCAGGTCTTCACTGTGCCTCCACAGAAATGGATGAAATGCTGAGATAGGCCAACTGTATTATTTTTTTTTAAGTTATCTTATATTCCTTAAAGCTGTCACTATATCGTGACAATAGTGCATGAGACAGGTAATCTGGAAAAAATCATGTGCCTCTGTGTCCTCCGGTGCTCCTAACGGCATCTGGAAGATTTCACAGACTGGAGGAAAACAACCAATCAGAGCTGATCTGGAGTCTGCCGTCTCTGAGCAGCTGTCAATCACTCGTGAACTCCGACCAAACGGTCAAACTAGGCAGCGCTGATCAAATATGAATCAATTCTGTTACTCTAATGCCTATTTCTCTCCTCAAATGTTTTCAGAATCATCTTGTAGTGCACGGTTTAGCTGTAAAATGAGAAAGTTTGTGACCTGGCAGCCATGTTGAGATCAGTTGAGGAAATACCAAGCACCGCCCACCAGCAGGAGCACAGCCAATAGGAATACTCAATAGAAACACTCTCTCTGAAATGACCTGTGATTGGCCAAAGTCTCCCGTCACAGGCTAGATTTTCTAAAGCCTGAAAACAGAGCCATGAGGAGGAGCAGAAGTCTAGTTTTCTCTCAGAACACTTGAATTACAATATGCTGAAAGGTTATTATGGGATTTTTACCCAATGATGCCAAAAATATACTGTCTACTGCCACTTTAACTTAACTAAGTAGTTTTTTATGCTCACTTAACTTCCGTACTTGAGTTACGCCACTTCCAGTGTGGTGTAACTTAACCACGATCTTTCCTAAACTTAACTAAGTAGTTTTCTTGCCTAAACCTATAAAGTTGTTTCCTGTGAAGACAAGTTTATTTTGAAAAAGCTGGAGCGGAAATTGACGTCGGACATTCGTAGGAAAACGCACGAAAAATGAGGAATAACTTTTTGTAACATATCATACAAACAGTTGTATGAGAACACGGATCACCTGGATCACCCACCACGGATCACCTGCAGTAGGCAGTATATTATAATTCAGTATATTACTGCGTACTGCCTTTCCGTATATTACTGCCTACTGCAGGTGATCCCTATGGGGCTCAGTGAGGACCCCCAGGTTGGGAACCAGAGGTCAATAGGTTATTAAGTTTTCTCAGGGGATTTAACTCGACAAATATGGCAAAAATGGGAATGTCTCTGTTTCATTTTCAGCCAAATATGTGTGACAAAATTTTATGACCATGAAGCTACTTTTTAATTTGAATTTGGTCACGAAACTATCAGGGAGCTGAATGCCCTCATTTTAAAGTTTATACATTAATATATATATTTTATTTCTCCTCGTCATACTAACATAAACTGTTTGCTCAAATTTGAAATGGACTCATATTGGACGTTCATATCTGGATACCAAACATTCCCGGACGCACCTGAACGCAACATCTGACCAGGCATTAGCTCAGTAAAGGGAGCGAGAGAGAGAGGGAGAGAGAGAGAGAGAGAGAGAGAGAGAGAGAGAGAGAGAGAGAGAGAGAAGCTAAACAGGTGGTCTGAAAACACACAGAAAACAATGTCGTCCGGCGGGGAGAAGCGGAAAGCCCTCTAGTCCTCCTCGCTTCTCTAAAGGAATACCGGAGGACAGCCGAACAAACACTAACCCCATGCTCCTTCTTCATTCTCCCACGGATCTCTCCTCCTCCTCCTCTTCCTCTTCTCGGTGGTTTTACTCCGACTCTGGGCTCCTAACATCTCGGATCCTAAAACCATGAAAGTCACGGTGTGTTTTGGCAGGACCCGGGTGGTGGTGCCGTGCGGGGATGGAAATATTAAAGTGCACACACTCATCCAGCAGGCTGTCATGAGATATAAGAAGGCTATAGCCAAGGTAAGAGGCGCCTACTTTTCTTTCTCTTCTAGCGGCTTTTTGTTTTCCTGGAAACAACCGTAGCAACGTCCCGGCAGGCTCTGCTCTGCAGGCTGGCGCACTCAATATGGCGCTAACTTGAAATAAATGCAAGACGGAGAGGCACGTTTCTGCTGTTTTATGCTCAGTGTTGCACAGTTTGTTCACTTCACGAGCACACGTATATCTGCATGTGCGTGTTATTAATGTGCCGTGCTGCTGCTGCTGCTTTCAAAGAAAAGGCGCACCGCCATTGTGGCTCTTGTGTTTGTAAACCTCCAGAACTACCTCTGGGATTCTATAACGGGGGCTCCCGAACAAAGTAGTCCGTGGCTTGTTGCAGCGCGGAAGCATAAAGAATAGGAGTTCCTATCACATAATTATGCACGTTTTGTAGGCTTAGTGAGTAACCCAGTTGAAAGAGCTCAGTTCATGCCTCTGGAATATGCCAGCAGAGATTATTAGCTTACTAGCAAGTTAGTTAGCCAGCAGGCTGCAAAAAAGTAGGAGTGAGGCGTTCAGGGTTCTGTTCAGAGCAACAGGAAAAAGTTCCATCAGCTCAGTCTATACTTTTAAAAGTGTCTATCACGAAAAACATCCTCTTTTGTTCGACTTGTAATGTGCTCATCATGATGGCAGGGAGGGAGGGTTAGCTGGAATATGCAAGTACAGACACAATGATGAGAGTTCAGGTTAAGCAATGATGCTTCAAATGCAAAGAGGAGGAGGAAGAGCAAGAACACATGTAGGCCCTTGTTGTTAAGTTCTGTTGCATTTTAGTTTTGGACTAAATGCAGGATTTTCTTTAGAGAACAAGCTCTCTGAGCAGGCCCTGCAGGATAGGGAGGGAAACAGCAGAGCCAAGCTCCAGCTGACTGACTGGTGGAGGCATGGACCTGACAACATAAATCTTGGAGATAAAAGTGAACCTAAGAAAA
The DNA here is from genome assembly GCA_916700685.1 of Adelosebastes latens. Taxonomy (NCBI): domain Eukaryota; kingdom Metazoa; phylum Chordata; class Actinopteri; order Perciformes; family Sebastidae; genus Adelosebastes; species Adelosebastes latens. The sequence goes on from CAKAKR010037276.1 coordinate 6,084, forward strand.
CTTGTAGCATGGCGTCCGGGTAGCAGCAGATAACCTTTGAACCGGCTCAGTGCTTTATGTGTGCAAGGTTCTCTGGCTGGATCAGATAAGATGAGACTGGGGGGTACGTACGGGAGCATTAGAAACCTTCTTATATCTTCTGTTCAATCCTAGACATTATGTTTGTTCCACCATGATTCAGTGGAACTAGGGATGCACTGATCCAACTTTTTCAGTCCCAATACCAATACCTGGGCTTTGAGTATCGGCCGATACCGAGTACCGATCCGATACCAGTGTTTAATTAATAAGCTGTATGCCTCACTAGATTTGACCCCTTGTCACGGATACCCGATCCAGCTATATGAGTCAGTATTGGCCCGATATCCGATCCAGTATCGGTATCGGTGCATCCCTAAATGGAACTCACTCATTTTTTTGCCTGACTATATATTTTGCTTGAATTCATTCAAAAGTACATTGTGCATGTATAATAATTTGACCCACAGTCACTCCACTATAAGTTTACAATTATTCATCTCCACATGTGGGAGTTTGGTTTGTTGTCCAGATCTTGGTTTAAGGTACAAATATGTTAAAACAGTAGCTAGTCAAGACTCATAAATGATTAACACTTTTCCCGTCCATGTGCTAACTTTAAGGCAGTCTCTCTTTGTTGTAACGATAGTGACCTAGAAGTCACGCTGTATCCTCCTCTCTCTGTGAATAATTCAGTGTGAGCAGACAGAGGAGTGCAGGGGAATATGTCTGTGTCGCTGAGAGGCAGGTGAAGAGCTGCTAATAGTGAACCCTGCTGAAGAAGATACCAACTCTTCTTTTACTTCATACAAATGTGAATTTTATTGGACTTTTGTTTGTCCTCATAGATTAAGAAACACAAAGTGTCTGGGAAGTGTAGCTTTCTGTGAAAAGTTAAGGAAAGTTTCCCTTAAAAGAACTGAATGTAGTTGACAATGACAATTTGATATTGTCTTATATACTCTTAAGCTCCTGAACTCACCACTTGTCACTTTACCTTTCTTTACCTTTCTATACTTTGCATACTGTCTTACAAACTGCTACACCTCTGTGTATATACATTTACTACTTCTCTGTACATACTACATTCCTGTTTACACTTCTGTATATATATATTGTATTACTTCTCATCCTACATCCCTGTTTACACCTTTGTGTATCTATATATTTTTGTACTTCTCATCCTACATTCCCGTTTACACCTCTGTGTACACATATTACTTCTCATCATGCATATACATACTACATCCTGTTTACATTCCGTGTTCCCATCTGAAACACTGTCTTCCACAAAAGTACAAATTTACATTACTATATTATATTTACTTATGTTTATATTTAAGCCATATATTTTAACTGCACTATTTTATGTCTTAGATTATCATTTTGCTTTTACTTTTACTTGTGGGATTTTCCCCTGTTATGTACTAGAGCTGGGACGATACACCTATCTCCCGATTCGAAAAAGTTTAGTCATATACGTCTAAGGACTTTTACTTTGGAAAATATCTAAATTAATCCAGTAAAAATGTTTGATTTTCAGCATGTATGTAGTCAGAGATGTCCTGAAGTCAAATATATCAGGATCATTGTCAGGAATTATGTATTATTTCTTTTTCCAGCAACCCAAAAATCAAAGAATAAAGACATTACCTTCACAAATTAGTGGTATTTTCTATTTAATTTAAAAGGGACATGTAATGTTTTATACTTCTGGTGAATATAATCTAATCAATCTTATTTCCATAGATGTATTTTGTATATACAGTTCCCTTTGTTAACACCTTATTTTGAAAACTGGACGTAGTCACGTGTCTACTTCCTCTAACTTCTCCAAGGTGGTCTCTAGCTCTCCCGTCAGCTCCGTTCTCTTTATACATCCATGGTCAGCTCCATCGGGGCCGTTTGAATGTATTTAACATAAATGTCAGTATCTGGGTGCTCTACAGTTGTAGCTTCGGCCCATTTGACCACGGAGATGAGAGCGACGGCCGGCTCGACCGCACGTTACCGCAATACAATAAGGTTTCCTGTCCGTGACAGAGTTAGCATGCAGCTTTAGCCGTGATGTCTAGCTCTGCTTTTCCTGTCAATGTGTGAAACCCAAAGTGTTTCCATCCTTTACTGGATGTGTAGTGTTTACCACGCTGGATTTAACATGGGAGGGTTCAGGTCGTATCCACGTCATATGACGTCACATTACTCAGACTACAACAATAAAAGCGGTAACTTCCTTCTACCTCCACATAGACTCAAATGAAGCAAATATATTGAGTCTGGCATTAAAAAATCAATTTCAAAATTGTAAAAAAAATAATCGTAATACATATGTGAATCGATTTTTTTTCCCCCGCCCCTTTTAAATGTACATATTTTGAAAGTATTGTTGAAGGAACCGAAGACCAAAGATTTTCTTTGCCAATGACTGCTTTGCTGGAATTGACATATGATGAATAAAGAACCTTGAACCGTGAACAATTTGATATTGTATCACCATGTCAATATTATATGTATTTATTGCCCTGTTCTTCATAGGATTTTACCAGTTGAAGTCAGTGTTGCATCAGGCTAGAAGCTCAGATCACTGTAGTACCTGTTTTTAGGGTTATTATCAAAAATTTAGGAAAGGGCAAACGTCTGGAAAAACCCAACTGGTGCTGATGTTTAATGCAGAGGGTTGGATTGTGTCTGTGTGCTGGAAATGAGGCCTCACATTTATTCCTGTATCCTTCAAGCTTTTGATCTAAAATACTAAAAACAAAAATATAAAACCCGGAGGTCCTCATGAACTTCACACCCACAACAAAAAAAATACTGCCTCAAAATGCAGCCTCCTTGTCATTTAATCACCTCATATCTGTGTTTATTGCTCCGGTCCCACCCTGCCTTCATTTCATCTGACCGAGATTGGGCAATTTTTTTCGCATCTCATGTCTTGCGGGTGTCTCGGAAAGTCTTTTCGGTCACAGATGTTGTGTTGAAGATCACAGCTTTTTTTGTCAGCACCGCCTTAATAAGAGACTCAAATTCAAGTTTGTTTTGCTTTAGTGTTTGTATGAACCGTCCTTGTAACTTCCCCTGTCATTAGAGAGGAATGCTTCCTGCAGAAAGAAAGAGTCCACTTCTGAGGGCCTTAAGCCGTCTCATAACTGTGGAATTAGAAAGATGAGCACACTAGGATGAGCATTCAGACGCTGTTTGGACAACAGAAATCTTACTGGACTCGAGAGAGAAAGAGAGGGAATACTTTTCGCCAGCTTCAAAGTCTCTGAGCGTCTTGAGAAGTAAGACTGTGTGTGATTATCCGCCACTGCTCTTTTTCCTCCCACAGATCATAGGGTAGATTCTCACCCATTTGACTAAGTGTGGCAAGCATTTCAAATGACAGCCTTGACTGGAAAACCGTCTGGTGGTTTAAATGCTCCAAACCCACAAGTGACATAAGCATTGGCATGTCAGAAGAACCATGAGATTTGTCCTAACGCTCAGAAGCCTCCAGGGGGATATCAGGTGTCTGGGGTTGTTGTGTCCACACCAGCACACCACAGGTTTCCATTCACCGCTTCACACTGCTGGAGTTCCTCCAGAGGAGGAGAAGGAGTCTGGGCTATTGTGTACATATTTGACCGTTGAGGCAGACAGATTTAATATGACTTTGACCCGTCGCAGATAATAGGAGCAGGTGTCTGCTGTTGGAGTGGTTATCTTCGGAAACATGTAGTTGAAACTTTGAGTTTATTTACTAAATTTCAAGTTTTGATTTGGGCTGCCACAGGAGCAGTTTGCGTTGAGAAATGCATCTATATGTTTTATAATAACACAGAACTAATAATTTATTGTAATGATGAATAATATCGACCTTGTTGTGTCTTCTTATTGACAGAATAAGAAACCAACAAGATAAGAAGGTAGATTTGTGGTCTTTTTATGTACTTATAAGAACATCGGACACTCTGTGTCCACACAATATGCACTTCTGTTACGTTTATGTACACAAAACCACGTACCGATCAGCTGTGCAGTCAAGATCAGACTGGAGACTTAACCACTTAAAAGATGGGTGACTAGTACTCGCTCTCTTCCGATGTTTTTGTTTTTTAAACAGAAAACCCAGGTTTTATACTGCGATATTTCCTGAAAATGACAAACAATACAGCCAACAGTAGCCTCAGTAAACTTTCAGGCTCCTGGTGATCTCCTACCGCCAGCTGTCACCTTATTTAGGTGTTTGTAGTGAAATGAGGAAGTATCGTATCAGTTAACTCCTCATTTCAACTTCACCTTCCTCATCTGTGCGGCGCTTTCAAAGTGAGTAACAGGAATTAATAGAAACAGGGCGTCTGACAAAAGATCAGCTCAAACATGCACGCTGCGCAGCGCGTCGTTGCTGGTGGCCATTTAGGACATTCCCGTAGAAAACAATGGAATCAAACTGATTTTGTGACTGACGCTTGCGTCACATTCTGTTTGGAGGGTGTAATATGTAGGCTACACACATCTCAGTACATTAGACCTCAATGCGTTGTACACATTACATTCCCTCTAGATTTTTTTGTGAACGCCCAACCTTAAAATCGCATCGCCTCTGTCTTGGCCAAAAAGTTGCACTTGAACACACCGCAAAGACTACAGCTGTGTGTATCCTCTTGACTTTACTCGTTGGCTTGCTTTCCTCACCTCCGCTTCTCTTCTCATGCACTGATTCGCTTAAGCTGAACAGCCAATCGGAGTGATTTCTCTCACCGACGGGCTCCGCCGCTGATTCAACATGCTGGATCCCTGAAAAAGTCGCCGACAACGACAGACTGGTGCTGACAGTGTGGGACACACCGCAAAAACTATTGCCACAGGCTCCTACCGACGGCCCGACACTGGTGTGGGCCATTAATTAAAGTCCAAAAAACAGTGAAAAAATACCCATAAGAAGTCCCCAGAGCCCGAGAAGGTGACTTCACATTGTTGTTTTTTTTCTGACCAACAGTCCGAAATCCAAAAATAGTCAATTTACAATGACATAAAAGTAAGGAAATCAATTAATCAATTAACATTTGAGAAGCCGAAACTAGCAAACGGTGGCATATTTGGTGTATGAATTACATAAACTGATATAAAGTTTAATCTTCTAATCATGCCAGGCATCAATGCTAACTTTTGGTATCCACTGATGTCGAGATTGGAAGTTTAAAATGTTTGAAAAATGTCCTCTGGTTAATTGGGGTGTTTTTGCAGAGCGAACCAGAGGAAAATGATAACATGTATTAGTTGCTGTCATGTACAAAATATTTAACAAAAAATAGTTCCGTTTGTTATATAATGAAATGTGGTTACATTCAACTGCAGATGTGACGGGAAAATGTGTTCATCATGTGTCAAACTTGAAACTTCACAGGTTAGGGTAAAAACTAACCAATAATTCAAAAGTTAACCAACCTTAACGTGCACGGAGCTCAGAAAACCATCCAGCTGTGCTGTCGTCGACCGACTCCAATCTGTCAGCCTGTTTTTAAATCTTGTCCTGATGTCATATCTGTGTGCCGCAGTGTGCTCAAGATATTATTCAATTCATTGCACAAATGACTGTTATTAATTAGTGTGCAGGAGCCTTTGATGGCGGACGGGGTTCGGAGATGAGCGGTCCTACACGCTGTGAGAGTTAACTGCTGCCGTCACAGTCATGCAGATTGACATGTTCGCCACCACAAATGTGCCACATCTTCAAAGGAAAAGCTTCCACTTTTCAAGTTGGCCCCGTTTTGTTCAAAAGAGCATCATAATTGCACGCGTGAAAGGGACATTAAACTCAATATGGTAATGAGGAAAGATCATAGTGTCACATGTCCAAGAGCGCACAAAGTGTCAGGGCCAAAGGGTGGAGAGCGTTCACGCTGACAGAGGCGTGCTTCACTAAGGCACTGGGTTTGTTAGACTGAGTCCGCCTTAACTCAAACCTCATCGGTCTACTTTTGCACCAAGAAACGTTACTGGCAAATGCATGGCAAACGGAAAGCCATGTACAGGTGGGCGGACCCTTGAGCAATACTGTACTTGCAACGTGTGGGGTCCAAGGGCCGGAGACGGCCGCTCAGTGTGCCGCGACAGAACAGCTCTAGATCGGCTTGAAAAGGCCCGGGGTGAAGGTGGCTCGCGGCTCTGACCGTGAGCTTTTTACAGCATCCGACGCCCGGACCTCGTCCTCGCTGCCTCCCGGGGCCGCGGACTTGTGCTCACTTGGCCCTCTCTCCCTGCGTGGGAGGGACGGGGCTCCCGGCGCGACTGTCAACTGGGGCGGACTGTCCTCAGTGCATCAAGGGTCTGCAGCGATGGCAACCCACCCGACCCGTCTTGCATCACAGAGCCCGCCTCGTTAACCACGCTTTGTTCGTGTGACTGTTTTGCTGTCATCACCATTCATATCTACACAACCAATGAGTTTATGTTTAAATTGTTCACTAGAGCACAAAGCTGTTTATAAATAGCCTCTTAATTTTGCTCTCAAAGTGCACCAGATTGATGCATTTACCTTTTCAAATAGGGCTGTCAATCAATTAAAATATTTAATCGCATGATTGTCCATAGTTAATCACAATTACTTGCAAATTAATCACAGTTTTTATCTGTTCAAAATGTACATTAAAGGGAGATTTGTCAAGTATTTAATACTCTTATCCACATGGGTGTGGGCAAATATGCTGCTTTATGCAAATGTATGTCTATATTTGTTATTGGAAATCAATTAACAACACATAACAAAGACAAATATTGTCCAGAAACCCTCACAGGTACTGCATTTAGCATTAAAATATGCTCATATCATAACATGGCAAACTGCAGCCCAACAGGCAACAACAGTTGTCAGCTAGTATGACATGGTTGGTACCAATGGATTCCTGAGGTTTTCTAGTTTCATATGACACCAGTATCTTCACACTGCAAAACTGAGCCCGCGACAACCAGAACCTCCGAAAGATCGAATAGTGGCCAGCACCTGAAGTTAACTTTTTTCACTTCCTGCCACTGTGGCAGACAAGTATTTTTTTTATCTGCCACTTTTGAAATCTCTGCGCTAAATGAAGGAATACAATTTTAGATCTGATGTCATTCAATATTCAATATATTTTACATAAACATTATATGCATGGTAAATAACACTGTTTGAATTACACCGTGGAGGGATGGTACTGTACACAGTACTGTACTGTACTTTGCTACTGTCATCTATGGTGGCTATTTGCATAAAAACACACAATTCAAATGATTGTGATTATTTAAATATTTGCTTTGGTTAAAAAAAATCTTGGCAAGCTGCTTAGAGCTAGTGTTAGGAAGTTAAACAGGTCATAATCCCCTCTCTAATATCAATTGTATATTGATGTGAAAACATATCCTTCAAACAGTTGGATTTATTCAAGTTTTTTGCCAAAAACATAATTTTACTAGATTACATTTGAACGCATCATGATAACGTTGTAATTTACCTTCACCCAATAGTCCTTTTTCCTGAGCAGACTTTGAACGCTTCATAATAATAACTGAATGGCACCTCCGTTAACGTTAGTAGCTCCGCTATTTATCCAAGCAGGACTGTGCTGCCCACCGGCTGCTAACAGCTAACGTTACTAACTCTCCTCCTGCTCATTTCGGCGGCCCGTCGGATTTTTAAAGAAAAATAATTTGCGTTAACGTGTTATTATCGTGTTAACTTTGACAGCCCTACTTTAAAATGTGCAAAATTTAGGGTGTATTTTTTAATATCGTAGAAAAAAATATATTGCAATGTCAGTTTTTTCCAATATCGTGCAGCCGTAGTTGTCATGTGGGGATTTCCAAAGCATTTACCTTGTTTCACACAGTTGTTCTATTATGTCATCTAAACACTAGTTATATTTATTCCATGCATGGGGTGTACTCATAACAGGAATATTTTATTCCAACTCAGGAATGTTTATTAGTGCCTCTAACTAGGTTAGAGAAGTATTGTCCAAGTTTAGGTGTGGACAAATGAACCAAGATCAAAGGTTAGTTCTGGACTGATGTCTCATTTCCATTACGATCGGAGCTAAAGAAACTTCAAATGTGATCGCACTGTATACAGTAGGTGCAGTAGATCTACCTCATGTCGGGTCGTGAGCTCAAATCATTTT
>CAKAKR010037278.1:0-10745 GCA_916700685.1 Adelosebastes latens
GGAGAGAGGAGAGGAGAGGAGAGGAGAGAAGAGAAGAAGAGGAGAAGAGAAGATAAGAGAAGAGGAGAGGAGAGGAAAGGAGAGGAGAGGAGAGGAGAGGATAGGAGAGAGGAGAGGAGAGGAGAGGAGGAGAGAAGAGAAGAGGAGAGGAGAGGTGGGGGTGTGGCGCCGATTCACCAAAACAACACACGCCCAGTGCTCGTGCATTTGTGGCGTAAAGAGCCGCGCCGGGGATCCGCGTTGAATGTGTCTGCTCCGGACTGTCGCTGCTGGGTGAACAGGACAGATAGCCAGCATCCATCCAGTCCTCATCCAGTCCTGATCCGCCCCTCCGCAGGGCTTCCTCCGTCCGTCTCGGCCGCTTCGTGCACGGATCCTCATCGCATTCCGCAGATCCTCAGCCTGGATGCGGAGCGAGCCAGTGGCCTGCAGAGAAGATGCGATAGCTCCGGTGAGATTTAAAGGTGCGTTTGCCCTTTTTTTTTTTTGTTGTTGTCGGTTTGATTTGAGCATCAGCTGTCAGGTCCATGGGTGTATTACAGTACAGCTGGAGACGTGAAGCAGCGCAGAGCTAAAGGATGAGAGGAGGACAAAGGGGCGGATGGATGGAGACAGAGAAATATTCTGGTTTATTAGTGTTCAGCATGAGCAGCAACCACATGAAATAAAGGATGCTACAGTAGGTGTACTGTGTGCATTTAAAATCCTCAGTGTTTGTATCATATGACAGCTCATGCACTAATGTCTAGATGCATCTGTGAAGCAACATTATCCTGTGAACTGCACAGGTCTACACACCAGCTACTTAATCCTCTCCTCTCTCCTTGGTCCTCCCTTCCAGTAGCAGGCCACAGCATCATCGCTGCCACACACAAGACATCATCCATCACCCAGACTTTCATCTCTGTGTCACCTAATTACGCCCAAATCCCCTCTTTATTCCAGGGGATAGATCACCGCAGGCCTGTACGACATCGCTTATCGGAGAATTCAGTGGGAGTTTCTGCCCAGCAATGTCCTCGTGTGAACTGGTTTCTTGAGGAGCTGCAATGTGGCTTCTAATCCAGGTGTGTATGGAAATAATGCTCTACATTATGTAGAAGTAATTGTAAGATTTTGCATCACACTGACCTTTGTTTTCTCCTTTTATCACCTACCACTCGTCCACCCTGCTCAAAAGTTGGAGTTGTGGCTGTTTCATGCAAGACACAAGGTTTTATTAAAGCTGCAGTGGGTAGAAACGGAGCAAATGTGATCGAAAAAAGTTATTTTTATAAAACGGTCACTATATCCTGACAGTAGTGCATGAGACGGGTAATCGGTGTCCTCCGGTGTCCTCCGGTGTCCTCCGGTGCTACTAATGGCATCTGCAAGATTTCACAGACCGGAGGAAAACAACCAATCGAAGCCGAGCTGGAGCCTTGCCGTCTCTGAGCAGCTGTCAATCACTTGTGAACTCCGATCAAACGGTCAAACTAGGCAGCGCTTATCAAATATGAATCAATATTCTGTTACTGTAATGCCTATTCTGAAATGTTATAGGCTGTTCCGGCTGGTGGGCGGTGCTTGGTTTTTCCTCAACATGGCTGCCGGGTCACAAACTGTCTCATTTTACAGCTAAACAGTACACTACAAGATGTTTCTTAAGACATTTGAGGAGAGAAATAGGCATTACAGTAGCAGAATATTGATTCATATTCAATCAGCGCTGCCTAGTTTGACCGTTTCATTGGAGTTCGCGAGTGATTGACAGCTGCCTCCGTTGGATGAACAGCCAATAGGAATGACCTGTGATTGGCCAAAGTCTCCCATCACGGGCTAGATTTTATTAGAGCCTGAAAACAGCCATGAGGAGGTGCAGAAGTCAAGTTTTCTCTCAGAGCACTTGAATTACAATATGCTGAAAGGTTATTATGGAATTTTTGCCCAATGATGACAAAAATATTCTGCCTACTGCTGTTTTAATTCACTGTGAAACAACGGAAAGTAGATGACGACAGTTGTACATTAAAGAATCTCTCTGTGTCTGTTTTTCTAGGCACCACGAGTGCAGGTTGTGTTGCAAGAGGAGATTGAATGCCTCTAAAATCTCAAGGTAAGACTTTTCCTCTGTGGCTTTGAGCTTGTATGTATGTGTGGGAGGGAGGTGGTAGTGCTGGAATTGATCCATGGCCTTGAACGGTCGTTCTCTCCTCTCCTTAATTACGTCTCCTTCATCTCAACTCCTCTTACTCAACCCCAAACCTCATTCATATCTCCGACTCATGCACGTGGCTCCGTCTGAATGCAAAGTATATTTTTCTATACATTTCCACATGCTGTATTTATGGCTTTTTTTTTTTAATACCAACATCTGCACACCGAGGTGTGTTTAGATGAAGGTGTGTTTGTGTCAGTGTGTCCAAAGGGAATAGGCTTATGAATGAGGCTTGATTAGACAAATTGCTGTGAGGGTAAAAGCAAACAGTGGCAGCTGAACCGTCTGAATGAGCTATTGTTTGTGGATAAAAAGGGGGCTTGATGGCACACTCTGTCACAAGACCTTCATTCTGAAACAGATTCACAGAAAAGCCAAAAATACAACATGAACTGAGGAAACACTGAAAGCTGAAGAAGTCGCTGTGATTGGATGCGTCTATGTTTACGTGTGTCTGTGTGTGTGTGTGTGTGTGTGTGTGCTTCAGGCTGTAAACTTTCAAGTTGAACAGCAGTTCATGTTTTGCGCAAAGTTAAAATAATTTAGCTTGAGGGCGTCTTGCGAGTCGACTCTGAGTCAGCGGCTGAACTGTGTCAGTTGATGGGATGTGTTATCTTAAGTCCACATGGATCTTCGCCATGCTGGTCAAGGTCGTATGTGCATGTGTGATGTTGTATTCATTTCATTCTAGGAACCAGTTTCATATCTAAGGCTTTTAGGTAAAGACAATTTTGAGAATTGAGATGTAGTACAAAAATCTGATTGTATAATGGTGACTTAAAGCTAGGGTAGGTAATGTATTTTATACACATTTTTGTTGTATTTGTTGAAATTGTCTTTAGGAGGCCTGAAGGGACGGACTGTCAGTGTTGCCGAATTGGCGACTTTCTCGATTTAGGGACTTTTGCAGCTAGTTAGCAGCTGGTGTTGCTAGCTACTTTCATTGGAAAAGAGTTGGCAACACTGAGCTAGGTTTTTACGGTTGGATGATTTTTAACATAAGTGTAGTCGGAGCCGGACAGTCAAGCAAAGGGCACCATCAGCAGGAGACGGGGAAATCAAAAAAATTGGTGACCCATCATCCAATGTTTGTAGTAATATGTACAGGAGGAAGGAGCTAGAGGTAGCCCCTGTTGCTCACTATATATGAGATTTTATATAATAGTAATCACCAGGGGTATTCCTCCTACTCATTATGATGTCAACTGATACAAAACTGAGCGAGATAAAACAATGTATGTGTGAACTCTGAGAAGAATAGGATTTATGTATTGTTCCTGTTGAGAGAGTCTTGTTTGTTCCAGCTAATTCTTGTTAGACCTCAACTTCTCCTTCTAAGTATCACAATGAATCTGTACTGTCATACTGTTGCAGACGTCTGCCTCGCCAGATAGGAGTTTTGTTCTGAGGTTGAAAGCAGATCCTTGTGTGATAAGATGAAGATCAGCGCCAGCCGATGGCAAAGTTGTTAACAAAAGTAGCACCCAACAGGCATTGGCTTTAACTGCTCTGACTGGGCTGGTGGTAGGCCAGAAATATGCAGACACATCGCCTTATATACTTTTGGTCTGGGTCTGTTTTTCATGGTTTGGACTCCTCCATACAACATATAGTGATATTTTAGCATATTTAACACTGTGCTTCCAACTTTGTGGCAACAGTTTTGGGAAGGCCCTTTCCTTTTTCAACCATAGACTGTATATAAGAAGTGGACGTGGTGACCGTGACGTCACCCATTTGTTTGTGGACTGCTGTTTTGAAGCCTTGAGTTCGGCATTTTTGGCCGTTGCCATCTTGGTTATTTGCAACCAAAACTGACACGAGAGGGTGGAGCTAAGTACAACCGGATGCTGAATATGACATTTTTAGGTGACCAAAAAAAGGTTATAATTAACTTTCTGTGAAAGGATTAAAGTTGTAAGATGAAAACTCCCAGACCGGACAACGCTGTGGTAGCGACCTGTCAATCACAAGGTAGCCCCGCCCTAAAGCATACCCTGCATTATGGTCTATTTGACTCTAAATAAGACCATAATTTACTAAATGAACATCATGCTGTATTGAAGAAGACTTGAAACTAGAGATTGAGACCATAAACTCATGTTTACAATGTTTACTGAGGTAATAAATCAAGTGAGAAGTAGGCTCATTTTCTCATAGACTTCTATACAATAAGACTTCTTTTTGCAACCAGAGGAGTCGCCCCCTGCTGGCTATTAGAAAGAATGCAAGTTTAAGGCACTTCGGCATTGGCTTCACTTCTCAGACCCGGAGGTTGCCCACTGGGTTCAACATGACAACGCCTGACCTCAACCCCATCCAACACCTTTGGGTTGAGTTGGACCACCCTAACCCAGGAGGCCATATCGCCCCGACATCAGAGCACAACTTCACTGATGCTCTTGTGGCTGAATGGGAGTAAATTCCTGCAGCCAGGTTTCAAAATCTTGTGGAAAGCCGTCCCAGAAGAGTGGAGACTGTTACAGCTGCCCATTGATTTGGAAATAGATGTTCTACCATCACTTATGTGGTGTCCACATACTTTTGGCTGTGTAATGTCTGTGGTCAGAGTCCTGGTGAAAATGCAGGAAGTATGACTTTGCATATGGATTGGTTTGCAAGATAACTGACACACACAGCACTATTTTGACGTGAAAGGACACACATAGTCAGACACACACACATGCACGAATGCATTCACACTTGCAATGTACATGCACCTTATCCACACACACACACACACACACACACACACTGGTGTTTAAATGGAAAAGCCAGCGGAGCAGCCAGCGGCGCTTGTCACTGTGACGGGCAGCCACAAGTGTCACAGCTAATGGCTTCTGACGCTGTGTGTGTGTGTGTGTGTGTGTGTGTGTGTGTGTGTGCATGCACTCTCTGACCAGCTATTGACCAGGATACATATTTAATAAAAGCACACTGACAAAGCACATGGTGGACTCAACAGCTGAGCTCTCCTATAAGCAGTGATTTACTGCAGCTGGAAAAAGAAGTGATTCTGCTGAAGATATGTCGGTTTGTGCTTACACTCAAGAAAGAGAAAGTAATGGGTGGTGCTTTCCTCTCGTTGCAGCTATCTCGCAAAAACAGGAAGTCAACGTTAGAGAGAAAGGAGGAAGTCTTTTGTTGACTAGATCACACACAGAGATTTGACCTACACACTGAATACACATTTGGCATGCGTACGCTGTGCTCAGCATGCAAGCTAGTTATACTGTATGTATGAGGCGCACTTCGCCCTCGCCAAACCAAAACCAACAATTCATTCTACTAACAAGTATTATCTGTGTAGCCAAAGCCTGATATATCCAGTGAGCTACATCTGGGTCTGAAAAGTGAATCCAATGCTGAAGTGACTTAAACTTGCATTCTTTCTAGCAGCCAGCAGGGGGCGACTCCTCTGGTTGCAAAAACATGTCTGATTGTATAGAAGTCTATGAGAAAATGAGTCTACTTCTCACTTGATTTATTACCTCAGTAAACATTGTAAACATGAGTTTATGGTCTCAATCGTTAGTTTCAAGTCTTCTTCAATACAGCATGATGTTCATTTAGTGTATTATGGTCCCATTTAGAGTCAAATAGACCATAAAGCAGGGGATGCTTTAGGGCGGGGTTACCTTGTGATTGACAGGTCGCTACCACGGCGTTGTCCGGGCTGTGAGTTGTCTGTGTTTTCGTCTTACAACTTTAACCCTTTCACAGTGTGTTTTCAGTTCATGAAAGTTAATTACAAAATTTTTGGCCACCTAAAAATGTCTTATTCAGTGTTCGGTTGTACTTAACTCCACCCTCTCGTGTCACTTGTGGTTGCAAATAGCCAAGATGGCGACGGCCAAAATGACGAACTCGAGACTTCAAAACGGCAGTCCACAAAACCAATGGGTGACGTCACGGTGACTACGTCCGCTTCTTATATAGAGTCTATGGAAATTAGTCTTGTTTTTTTGTTTTTTTTTAAAACAAAACTAGATATTTGTTTTAAAGATTAACATCTTCAGTATGAACCAATGGAATTGCAGCTGAGTGCCGCAGACCAGGAAGTCAGAAAGTTTTGAAGGATGACACATTGTGGGTTGTTTTTGTCTTTTCATGGGATTTGTTGACATTAAGAAAATATAGCCAATCTTAGTCTTTGAATATGACACTGTAGTGAGCCCTACTGTCATCCCGCAGAGGATTCAGATATGATCTATGCATTTATCTTATCTTATGGACATATGCAGTACATAGTATATGACACTTGAGTTATGGAAAATGTGAATGACTCCTAGCTATGTGTTTATTGACAGCTAAAGTGTATGCTAACATAATACTGTCGCATCTTGTTAAAGGTACAATGTGTACGATTTGGTGGCATCTAGTGGTGTGGTTGCAGATTGCAACCAACTGAGTACCCCTTCGATCACTCCTCTCTTTCCAAGACTGCGGTAACGTGAGACGCAGAGTACAAAACCGTGGTAACGCCTTTCGCCTCACTCAGAGGCGATCCTTAGTATAATAACACTACTTTAGGAGCAACAGAAGTCAGACGGTGGCTGGCGGTACCACGGTTTTGCACTCTGCGTTTCACATTACCGCAGTTTCACAAGCGTGTCAGAGAACTACGGTGGCCTTCAAGTAACATAAAATATATAATAAATATATTATTTTCCGTTTCTGCTAATAGATCCCCCAAAATGTTACACGCTGTTTCTTTAAGTTTTCTAGAAAGTAAGTGGGGACTTTCACCTGTTACAGGTGGATTTCTGTGAGATTGAGCACGCGCAGCCTTATCTCAAATCACCTAAGACGCTGCTATCTGATAACTGCTTCATGGGTGTTCTACTTAAGATGGAGAAAAGGAGCTTTTCTGCTGCTGACAGTTCAGAAAAGTGTCGACGGGCTCTCACTTACCACCAGTGCTGCTGACTTTGTGAGATCACAGACTCAGAAAGTTTGATACAGCAAAGATTACAGGTTTCCACATGCGGAGCCGCTGTTAGAAATACACCCCTTTGTTATTTCATGTAACTCATATGCTAATTCTGCTCAGTGTCTGCGCTGACGCCTCCATTATGCGGCACATCACTGTCAAAAATGGGGGGGGGGAATTAATGCATTAGATATTTTGAGCTGCTTTCGATGGCCTAGAATCTTCTAATGATGTCGGTCTGGATGACTGTGAAGCCTAGCAGGGGGTACTTGGGGTAAATGTGGTGTACAGACATAAATGTACATATCATTTAAAGAGTTTATTTGTGTTTACACCATGAGAGCTTGCCACAGTGATTCATGAATATTAATTTCAAATATTATATTTAAGATTCCTCTACTTTTTCCCCTTATTAGCCCAAGGCTATTATCTCTGCGTCCTCATTTTGTCTGTCTTTGTTTTATGGCTTTCGATTAATAATCACTCACAATTCTGCAAAACAGCAACACTAAAAGTGTCCCGGCCCACTTATTCCTGGTGGTCACACAGGTTAAAAACAAAACAACATTTCTAATATTAATCTTTGTCTGTAAATACACTCGCACTTGTTTTTTTTTTCTCTGTCTCTGCCCCCCCACATCGTCTCCCTCCCTCCATCGCTGCATTCATCATGTAATAGGGTGGATTATGACTAATACCAAACCCTCCGGCTGTTTGCGGGCTGTCAAGCAGCTTTTACACAGATTATAAATTGCTTAATATATTTGGATGCCTGTGTGTTTGTGTTTGTGTGTGTGTTCGGTCAGGGCCGCGTGTTCATCCACCTTTTGATCTCTAAACTTGTCAAATCGGGTTAGGCGGCACCAGACATCGATATTCGATGCAAATCCGCTATTTATCGCTTTAAACCCACGCGGCGCTGCTTGAGCAAATCAGCAGCTCGTAATGATGAAAACAAGCACGTTTATGTGTCGGAGAAGATCAGAGTCGACAGCTGAAGTTGTCAGGAGATAGTGATGTTGATGTTGACAGCCATGATTAGGGGTTATTAATTCATCAGGCGCTCTTTCGTCTTTGAGAAGCTAAAAGATGTAGAAACACACACTTTCACCCATCTCAAAGAGGTACATCTGAGCTTCTTCCATTTTATTTGGTGTTTTGGTTTAGTACGGCTGCATGTAAACGGGAATATTAGTGGAATATTCATTTTCATTAGCCATGTAAACCACTCTGCAACCACAGAGGAATATTGTCTTTTTCGGAATAATCGATGCAAAGTGAAAACATCGATACATAGCATCATCTTTAAGATACGCCTTTATTTTGAAATTCCCATGGCACGTTTGTGTCACCAATTTCCGTCCAAGCGCACCTCCCTCCTCCAGAGCCCAGTGTTAAAATTTTCAAATCATATTTTAGTTGCTTTTCATATAAATGTAACTGATTGTGTTATATTATATTTTCTCATATCAATCGCAGGCTCCTGAATTGAATCGAACAAATGGTATCGTGGCAGACTTTGTGATGCCAGCAAATATCGTATCGTTGTCCAAAGAATCTATAATAGTATCGTGATGAAACTTGTGATTTACACTAGGAATGTTAATAATTAACAGACATTAAGCCTTTTAACCGATTAACGCTATCAGTTAAAACGGCTGAAAGAAATGTTAATAATTAATTAAAAAGCTGAAAAAACACTTAAAGGAGAAAAGCTGGTCTACCTTAAGAGAGTCTGAGCCGGCCTTACAGATACAGGAAGTTGGCTCCCGTCTTTAGCTCGCTTGAGCGGAGGAGATGTAGCCTCGTAGCATTTATTCACTGACAAATAAACTGTACACACACTGTCTGCTACTGCTACGTTCACAGCTAGAACGCCACCAACAAACACACGTTCACCGCCGTCACACACACACACGGTCTGTCGGAAACTCGCTGAAGTTTCATATGTGTGTGACTACGGGGAGCACGAAGCTACCAGCAGAGCTACACAAACTCACACATTGTTTGTCAGCAAATCGCTATCGTTAATCCGGGCAGACACAGTGGACAATCTGCTAAACTAAACTAAATGTGCTGTGGAGACATTTATTGGGAAAGTGGCTGCATGTCCGCAACACTACACAAAGCACCGTGGCTGCTAAGTTAACGCTCCCGGACGGGTGAACTGGGGACTCATTTGTCTGTTTTGCTCATACACTGCAGGTGGCGCACCGCTGCATGCCAGGCAAAAATCTTGTCGGTTAACGGTTAATAATTGGTTAACGAGGGTCGGCTATCGGTTAAGAAAATGTTTCAAAATTAGCATCCCTAATTTACAGCCTAGAGAGCCACACTGTTGCAGAATCAACAGCTGC
This sequence comes from Adelosebastes latens, assembly GCA_916700685.1. Taxonomy (NCBI): domain Eukaryota; kingdom Metazoa; phylum Chordata; class Actinopteri; order Perciformes; family Sebastidae; genus Adelosebastes; species Adelosebastes latens. Next base: position 9,488 of record CAKAKR010037278.1, read on the forward strand.
AGTTGTCAGGAGATAGTGATGTTGACAACCATGATTAGGGGTTATTAATTCATCAGGCGCTCTTTCGTCTTTGAGAAGCTAAAAGATGTAGAAACACACACTTTCACCCATCTCTAAGAGGTATATCTGAGCTTCTTCCATTCTATTTGGTGCTTTGGTTTAGCACCTACGCATCCCACACACACACACACACACACACCCACACACACACACACGCACTCCGAGGGTTATACAGTGAGGAGGCGCTGCCCTGCCAAACAAAAGGACGCGGGGATAAGTGCGGAACAAGATGAAAAGCTTCACTGTTGGCATGGCAACCACCAGATGATCTGCATGGCGATGTTTTGATGTTTGACGTGTTGACGGTGGATTCTGGGTTAGAGAGAGAGAGAGAGAGAAAGAGAGAGTTGAAGAAAACCGGTTTGATCCAGCGCCGATGCGTGAGTGCTCTTTATCTCCCTGACTGTTGTTTTATTGTTGTTTTAATCTCTCCGCCTCCTTCCGTGAAGAGATTCAGAGCAGCGGTGTACTCGCCATCAAACCTCCGCTCAGTGTTTCCTGCAAGTCAGTGTGCTCAGACCCCGGAGCAACACTCTGTGTGTGTGTTCATGTGTACATTTGGAGGTTTGAGTGCATGTCTGTTGCTGTTACATAAATATATTGGTCTAACAGGCGTATTGACACATCACACATTAATAGAGTCAGTGTTGTTCACTGTCAATATGATGGAGGTCTCCTACTGGAGCGGCTCCATCAAAACAGTCTGCTGTGAAATCATATTTTCTTTTCAAAATTTGAATGTTTTATTGCAATTTATATGAATCATTTTTTACCAGAGGCTGAAGGCATTCAATATTAGAGAGCATGTATTTTTTTTAGCAATATTTCATGCAAGTTGTTTCACAGGATTTTTTACAAACTCTGAAGGGAAACATTGCACAATTTTATTATATATTAATATTAGGGTTGTCAATCGATTCAAATATTTAATAAATAATTTAATAATTACTCACACATTTTTTATCTATTCAAAATGTACCTTAATGGGAGATTTGTCAAGTATTTAATACTCTTATCAACATGGGAGTGGACATAGTTAGATAATGGATTAATTGATCAATACAAAAACAATTCTTACTTTAATTGATAATAAAAGTAATCTTTAGTTGCAGCCCTAATATTGCATTTTGGCATGACTAATTAGTCGTCTTAATTTTTATGATATGTTGTTTTGGCGCTGGCTTGTGTTTGTCAGATA
>CAKAKR010037279.1:0-77161 GCA_916700685.1 Adelosebastes latens
CCCCCCCCCCCCCCCCCCCCCCCCCCCCCCCCCCCCCCCCCCCCCCCCCCCCCCCCCCGCCCCCCCCCCATGTACCTTCACATATGTCAGGAAGCATCAGTTGTGCTAGAGACTGCATGAGAAAGAAAGAGAGAAATAGGATGAATTTTTCAGTTTGTGTGTGTGAGAGAGAGAGAGAGAGAGAGAGAGTTCCTGACAGACAGACAAAACAAGGACAGACATCCAGACAGAGTTGGCAGGATTGGAGTAATAGGTGTGTATGTGTGTGTGTGTATGTGTGTGTCATAAGGCTTGTTATGGCCCATGAAGCGGTATAGGTTGGCCACAGCTGTCCCGGTCCCATTGGAGGCGTTTTCACAGGAGGAGTGTGCAGCGCTACAGCGCCATACTGCCGGGCCCCAGGGGAGCCCCCGCCTCTACACTCACTCAGACATGTGCACACACAGAGACAGACAACACACATGCACATTCACACACATACATTTGAAAAAATACCACAAATTCACACATTTACACAAAGAAGCACACAGCGCAGTTATGAAACCGTACGCACCAACACACACTCTCAAATAGACATTTCTCACTTTAGATGTACAGTTTTAATTGACTCCACTTGGCGAAGCCTCCCTGCAGGGGAAGGAGTGAGAAGAAGAGGGAAAGAGAAAGATATAGGTGTGGAGGGGGCTCATCTATTTAAAGCTAAAGACACACACTTTAAAAGTGTTTTTGTAGACATCTTTAGGGGTCAGATGAGCTCAAACGTGGTCACGTAACTTTATGAGATGTTTCATAATTTCGCAATTAGAGCAAACGGAGTGTGATTGAGTGTAAGTGAGACTGAGAGCCTGGCGTACGGCCAGAGTCTCACTCTTCCCTGCCCATCTCCTGAGAGAGATAGAGGCTGAGACGGGAAGGCAGTCCAGTCCAGGTGCTGTGCCTCGGGGAGGGTCTGCTCTTCTGTTCCTCATTATCAGAGAGAGAGAGAGAGAGTGTGTCATTATTCATCCACTCAAGCATCTGGGAGCAGGTCCTTCCATACTTGGCCCAGTGATATCGTTGTAGAGACCGCCCTTGGAGCTAAAGGCTGGCTGGGGACACCGCTAACTGCTAACAGACAGACCCACCCAGGCAAGGCTCCAGGGTACTGATGTCCTTGAGTGCTTATGAGGATTCAGCAGTTCTCACTTTCCGGCCGCGCTGCAAAGTGAAAAACTGCTATATCTCCAAAGTTCAATTGTTCATAGAAATGATTAATTCACCAATATGGAAGGGTGGAGTTTGATGAAATGCCACCAGAATGAGACTTTTTCTCAGCTACTGCAGTCAAAAATATATTTAATAATCGCCCATACCGCCAATAACATTGCGTCATCATTACATATAATCAAGTGTATAACTATATGACTTTTAAAGAGGACCTAAAAGTCCAGTCTGCTCTGATTGGTCAGCTGGCCCACTCTGTTGTGATTGGTCAGCCAAACTAAACTCTTTGTCCACACCAGCTCCGCTCTAACTTGCTTTGTTTGAGGGTGGGCCAAATCAGTTGCTAGGCAGGTATTATGCAAATGTATGACTTTGTGACATCACCACGTTAGAAAAGGCAGGACTTCAAGCAAGGCGTTTCAGGCAGTTCAGGAGCAGTGTTTCTGTGGGGGAAAGTAACTCCCTTTGGAGTGGACTTTGGGCTTTGTAACTTTGCAGACTTTTGACATGCACAAAAAAACTATATAACACACTAAAGGAAAGGGAAAAGGCATAAAAGCATAATAGCATAATAGGTCCCCTTTAAAATGTAACAGAGCTCCACAGACGCATACAAACTGTGATCGGCGTGGCTTGTCCTTAAAACAGATTATCCTTGAAATAAATTCTGAAGCTAAGATGTAACCGGTCAAAAAGTACAAAGGTTGGAGTAACATGATCTTGATTTTAGACTAATGAAGGAACCCAGACTTAAGGTAATCTAATCAAGCCGGGATTAATACATGAATGACTTTTCGCAGATCAGTAGAGGAAAAAAATGTAATTGTGGATCTCTTTGTGGAAAAAACAGGCTGCACATTTCTTTTACTGTAATATGTTGTTGTGTCCTGACGATGCTGTACTCCAAATTGACTCCATATGGGTAAAAAGCTCAGAGAGGACACAGAGAGGACACCAACAGACCACCAGGAGACGGTTGCTGCTCTCTGAACTCTTGAATTTACTTGTTGTATTTTAGAAGCCAACGTCCAACAAGTTTTAGCAGCATCATGCTTTTGCCCCAGACTGAAGGCAAGAGCGAGGACAATTGAAGGCCACAGAAATTTAAAAGAATGAAGGAGCACTGTGCTTGTATCTGCTGGTAAACTAAGGACAAGAGCAGTCTTTGTGCTCTATATTCCTAAGATTATATCTAAAGATATCATTTGGCCTGAACCGTAAGTACTGTAAAAGCACTTAAAAGACAAGCGAGGTTCACAGGATCGAGGGTTTTCTCAGCGAGGGGATGATCTATTGAGGGTTCAACTAAATTGAAAAAATGTGACTTTGTTACCTCGAGAAAAATCACTGCGTCAGTCGTTTCAGCAAATACCCAAAAGCAACATATCAGAGATTATGATCAAGAGGTTATGATATACGTAGAGATTTTGGCAAACAATAACTTTCTCCTAATTTGAAAGAAAATAGTCAATCATTATATTACATTGTACAATTGTAGTATTTCTTTTATTTTTTGCTCTCTAAAGCAGCAAGAGTATCAAGAATATAATCAAAGAAGAGGTGTTAAAATGGCGAACAACCTCCTTGGGGTTGTGGCGAGACACGGGAGTGGTGTTAGAAGAGGTTGTCAGAGAGGCCTTTGAGAATTTACTGCTGAAAGCGGAGTTAAACGCTGTGAGACTGGTGCAAAGAGACCGGCACAATAATAGGACAACAGCATGTTAAAATTAGCCTCAGGGACAGATAAAAACATTTCTTTGAATGCAACAAATGACAACTATTTACTTTCTCTTTCACTACATTTACAGTGTAAAATTAACTCCATGGTACAATATAAAAATATGTTTTAGTATTATTTATTCCAGTTACTCAGACAAGTCATGAAAGACTGCACAATTTAGCTTTAAGACTCTATAAACTACACCACACAGAGGTCTTTGTATCACTTCGCATGGCTTGAATTTTCCTCACATTGATGTAAACAAACCTTAACAGCATCAGCAAACATTAATAACTTGGATTCAGTTGTTGTCTAGTGGTGTATTAAAAGACCTGTCAATCTATTTGGGAGTGATAGAAGTTTCAGACCTGTGTTTTTGGTAGTGAGGCTACTCTTTTCTTTATTCTTGAGCCTTAACAATGTCTAGCCATCTAGTTTTCTCATGATAAATCATTTTGGAATATATCAATGGAATGCATCAATCAGGCAATCAAGTGTTTTTTGTCAGCCCTAGCTGAAATAGACTGAACAGCTTTCTAAGAAGTCCAGTTATCATGAAACAAGTCTGACTAAAAGGGCACTCGAGACCGCAGACCTCCGCCAAGACCAAATGCCCTATCTCGCAATCAAAAGTGATAAATAATTTGTGTATCCGCCCTGTAATTCAGATCCGCTCCAACATGAATGGTTTCTTCCATGGCCCATGCTTCACCCTTCCACCAAGTTTCATGAAAATCGGGCCAATAGATTTTCGGTAATACTGCTGACAAACAAACAAACAAACCCAAACGAATATATAACCTCCTTGGCAGAGATAATAATCTGATGCATATGGTGCTTGATAACACTATTTATCTTAAGAAACAAATGAGATCTAATCCTTCAAAAACAGGATCTTGTGACTTTCCTAATTTGTATTTGGCAGTGCAATGAGATCTTTTTTAGCATTCTTATGTAGTTGCTTGAAGGCTTGTGTAGAAAAATGAATTGTGAACACAGCTTGTCCAAGTCTTCATGGCCTAGAGAGCTGGGGATCTACGTTAAACCAGAAGGCAAATGTTCAAGACCCAAGCCTGAACAAGACAATGAATCCGTTCACATTTCAGGGTCCCACCAGCAGTTGGTTTCAGTAGGGTGTTATGTTGCTGGCATAGACTGTATATAAGAGGTGGACAAAGTCATCCATTGGTTTGTGGACTGCCGTTTTGAAGCCTCGAGTTTGGCATTTTGGCTATTGCCATCTTGGTTTTTGGCCGTCGGCATCCTGGTTCTTTGTAACCAGAAGTGACACAAGAGTGTGGAGCTATAGGCTAAGTACAACCGAATGCTGAATTAGACATTTTTAGGTGACCAAAAAGGTTATAATTAACTTTCATGAATTGAAAACACACTGTGAAAGGGTTAAAGTTCTAAAACGAAAAAACCGACAGCTCTTAGGCTGGACAACACCATGATAGCGACACAAGGTAGCCATGCCAAAAAGCGTGCCCTGCTTTATGATCTATTTCACTCTAAATGGGACCATAATTTACTAAATGCTGTATTTAAGAAGACTTGAAACTAGCGATTGAGACCATAAACTCATGTTTACAATGTTTACTGAGGTAATAAATCAAGTGAGAAGTAGGGTCATTTTCTCATAGACTTCTATACAATCACACTTCTTTTTGCAACCAGAGGAGTCGCCCCCTGCTGGCTATTAGAAAGAATGCAAGTTTGAAGCAGCTTCTGCATTGGCTTCACTTTTCAGACCCGGAGGTTGCCCACTGGTTGCATAGTAGCAATCTGTGTCCAAGCAAATATTGACAGACATATTTTATCTACTCCCCAAATTAGGCCTACAGTTGTTGTTATGATTGTTGATTTGTGATTTAGTATAATTTAGTTTTTCTATCATCAGCTTACTGCTAATCAAGCTAGCCATTATACTAATAGCTGTCTGGAACTGTTGTATTGTATTTAACTCTTTTTGCCTTCACTATGTGTAAATTTATGAGATTAATTGCTGTGCTGTACTTAATGTTGATCTTTCACTGGTTTCTTCCTGGCATGAAGCACCAATTTGACAGCTACTTTTGTTGATCCAATTTCCTCGTTACTGTAGGCTACTAATTCATTTTTACATTAACTTTGGTCTAACTCTTGTTTATGGAATCTCCTCATTTTCTGATTTGCAATCACTATCATTGAATTTGCCACTAATACTATTTGCTGCAGAAGACTTAACATACTTTATAACTAAGCTAAGTTTAAACAGTTAAACAGGCAAAAATAATAACAACAAGGGAAACTGTAAATTTTGACTCAAAGCTTTCTCAAAGCCCATGTCATTAATTATTTCTCAACAAAAAAAAAAAATCTCCATAAAATTATCCAAACCCCCCAAAATAAAACAGATTACATAATCAAGCCAAGCGTCCCTTGGGTGTCCAGGGCTGGGCTACCGAGTTTCTCCTGATTAAAAGAAAATGACCTACCAGGAAATCCTCCTATCCTCTGTCGCTCCCCTTCGCGCATTATTAAACCAATCACTGTCCTTAATGACTCCAAAACCCCCCCACCTTCCTCCACCTCCTCCACCTCCTCCCTCTTGTCCCCATTTCACCCTCTTCCAGGGCAGACAGACAAGACAGATCTAATCAGATCTTTTCTCTTCTCATCCGCCAATGATCCACTCATCAGGAGTGGGAGAAGAGGAGAGGTGTGTGTGTGCAGGGGAGGGGGGTGACCTAAAGCGGCGATGACACAATTAATGTCAAATTAATGCTCCTCCTGAGCACCGACATCGCCTCACCTCCCTCTTGTATTCCTCCCCGCCCTCACCTCACTACCTCTGTCTTCCCTTCCTCTCTTCCTCCTTTATATCCTCCCAACACACATCCAGCTCGCCTGCCTCACCCACCCTCATCCTCCCTCCTCTCCCTCTCCTATCTAACCGCACGTGGCCTCATCTCACACACGGGGGAGCTCATCTCAGCATTGTGCTACACTGTGCAGCGACTAGCTCAGCTCGCTAGCACACAGAGTACGGTGTGGAGTGCTAATAGAGACTGGGGGGGTGGCGGTGAGGAGGGGTGGCAGAGCGGGGGCCTGATTGGTGTCTCTAATTACGGCTTGATACTAAAGAGTAATTAATGAGTTTGTGGCTGATGGCAGCAGCTTTGGAGCGTCAGACTCGATCGCAGGAGATAAGAGCTGTTTGTGCGGAGGCCATGCGGGATCCCACGGGACAGGCATACATACAGGCACACACACACATAAATACACTGAATGTGCTTACTATTAGCCTATTAACAGTTAGTCTTTTCATTAAGTACACCTCTGAGGTGAATCCGGGGAAAAATAATGTATCTCACGATTGCTTTTATTAAAGGGACAGTGTGTAGCATTCAGGTGGATCTATTGGCAGAAATGGAATATATTAATAAGTGTGTTTTCTTTAGTTTATAATCACCTGAAAATAAGAATCGTGTTTTCGTTACCTTAGAATGAGCTGTTTATATCTACATACGGAGCAGGTCCTCTTCACGGAGTTCACCATGTTTCTACAGTAGCCCAGAACGGACAAACCAAACACTGGCTCTAGATAAGGCCTTTTGTGTTTAAGGTTTTCACGTCAGCCACCGTATAGCTCGCGAACATGCTTCGCACAATGGAGAAGTTTCAGTTGGTTGCAATCTGCAACCTCAAAGCTAGATGCCCCCAGATCCTACATACTGCACCTTTAAACCATTAAAAAGAAGAGATTTTCAAGTGTTTTTTGACATTAGGCCTATATTGATTTTGGTTATGCTATATCAGCATCTGTTCTGCATAGTATTGATCAAATGTAGGCCTATGATTCACTTTTAAAAAAGTACACTTTTCTAATGGGTGAAAACATCACCTGAAGTTCGTCTTCCTGGAAAAAGTCTTAATTTTGCCAACCAACTTATGCTACCCCTCTATTTATGTATATAAAATGTCAAATATATTCATTCATTTGCACACATGTTGTGTATTAATTCTTGAACCCACATCCAGCATACAATACTGTTACGCCGTAACCAGGATTTTAGAAATACTGAGTTTGTTTTTTTTAAACGTTTATTCAGGTAACTGCTCAATCATATTATCTGCGAAATTTTATTTCCCAACATGTAAATGCTGTTTCAAAGTCGTCTACATTGTATTTGTTGACCTAAAAGTAGTCCAAATTTGAGAAATACTGGAATTAACCTGTGAAATACCCAACAATGTAATGTAAATTTCCCCAACCATATGTCATGGGAAGGGGTATAAATAGCACGACATCACAATGACTTTTCATGCGTCATTAGGACACATTTTAGCGTTTTCAAGTGTCATTTGTATGCCATGCAACAAAACTACGGTAACGTCTGCAGTTAGTAAAAAAAAACACTTAGTTAGGTTTAGGAAAAACATCATGGTCGTGCTTAAAATAACTATGTAAACTAAGTACAATACGTATAGAAACAACGTAACATAACTACGGAAACGTAACATAACTACAAAAAAACACGTGACAAACGTCACTACAAAACACATGACAAAGTAACTAACTGACAAAACACCAGTCTTCTGGTTATAAGTCCTGTGTTTGTCCCATATCCAGTTTTGTAACCCTTCACTTTACAACAAATCACATACAGCCTACCAGGCTGCAGCAGTTTTTTAGCCTTGCATGGTTTAGCTGAGAGAAAAAGAAGATAAATCATGAACTTATCATATGTGTAAGCAAGTTTTAAAGTTGCATTCATGCCGCCTTTTGACAGTAAGAGGGCAGAAAAACAAAGTCACAACAAGAAGCCGGGGACATACTATATCAACATGTCTTAGTAAAGATTTCTAAGGCTGGTCCAATAATAATATTGTGAAGACTTTACCATAAAATATAGTGATTAGTTTTCTTGTGCTGCAGGAAACAGATTTAGATGTGAGGGATAAAATTCCAGGTGTAAATCTGCGTAAATGAATTGCTTTTCCGACTACTACTTGTGCTTTTACAAAATGTGGGTACTTTATGGTGAAAATCTGTAATAAACTAAATTGATGAGCCTTGTGATTAGTGGTCTGTGTGAGAGACAGATAAAGAAAGAAAGATAAATACAAAGCATGACGGACAATATGTGCATCTGCAACTGTGTGTGTGTGTGTGTGTATGTGTGTGTTAGGCGCTGTGAGACGGAGAGAGGAAGCTGAGTGTGTGGTTGTGAGAGAGAGGGATAGAGAGAGAGACAGCGTGCTGAGGAGTGTCTCTAAAACAGGGGCAGCTGTAGTGTAGTTAATGAGGCCTGCAGTCGAAAGCCCAGTGTGTGTGCACATCGTGCGCGTGTGTGTATGTGTGTCTCTGAGAGAGATATCGAGAGACGGTAAATGTGTGTGTTTCCGTGTGAGCGAGGTGAGTTACCCAGTGTGCAGTCTTGCTTGACCCTCAGTAAGCCTGTCACCTGGAACCAACGGGCCTCGGAGAGGAGAGGGAGAGCAGGAGGGAGGGCGTGGGGATGAAACAGAGACAGTGAGGGAGAGTTCAAAAAAAAAAAAGAGGTGCCTCTCACTCAACCGAATAACTGGAGCAGACTTTAAGCATGGCTGCTAACAAGCTCTCTGTCTCTCTTTCACTCTCTCTCTGCTTCCTTTCATTTGTCTCTCTCTCTCGTTACCCCTCCATTGCTTAGCCCTCTCCAGAGTGGCACTTTAATGAACAGAGTGTGTGCGTGCAGCGGCCAGGTTACCATAAGAGATGTCTCACAAGTGCTTCTGATTATAAAAACCCATGTAAAGAGACAAAGAGAGAGAAAGAGAAAAGGCCCCTAGTGAGACAAGCTCCAGCTTTTCACAGCTCACCCCCACAGGGAACTGAGCTGACAGGCGATATGAAGTCCACTGGCTTCAGAGCAGCATGCTAGGCTAGCCGCTAACAGCTGCTCCCTCTGTGGCTCCTTAATGGACTTTTTGTTAGAGACTGTCGCTATAACAACAAAGCAGCACTGGAAAATAAAAACCTTATCGGGTATATCTTGGCTAAAATTGATTTTTTTTTTCACGGAGGATTTGTTGTATCACTGTCTGTTCTGTGAATGAAATGAGAAGATTGATATCAATCTCATATATTAATCTTGATATTAATCTTCTCGTCACGCTCTTAGAAAGAAAGCAAATAATCTGATTTCCTTAAATGTTACACTATGCCTTTAAAACGCATCACAATTTATGCCAGTGCAGTAAGAATATTTCAACCTGTTTCTGATGCAGATCAACTTGTGTCAACTATTAGGCTACAGACATTCTCATTCTCAGCTAACGAAAACACGATTATTTGTTTCAGGTGATTATACACTAATAAAAACATAATTATTAAAATTATATTCTATTTCTGCTTATAGATCCCCCAAAATGCTACACACTATTCTTTTAAGAAAATAAGGTTTTCAGGACTCAGTTATAGGAGTGTTAATCACAAGTTATATATATATATATATATATATATATACCTTGGACAACGATACAATATTTGCTGATATCACAAAGTAAGCCACGATACGATTTTGATTCAATTCAGGGGCCTGCGATCGATATGATACAATATCATATTCCCATTTAACTCAGTCAGTTACATTTATATCAACTCACAAAAAACAACTAAAATATGATTTGACAATTTTATTTCTGAGTCTCCCAGACATTGGTTGCATCCAAAATTCCATACTAACATGCTATTTAGTACGTTAAAACAGTATGTGAGATATTTTAGTATGTCCAAAACCTTAGTATGAAACCAATAATACGCAAATTGCATACTATTTCTGATGAAATATTACAGTATGCAACGCTGGACACTACGGTGGCATAAATATCCCACAATGCAATGCGGTAGTGACGACAACGTTCATAACAGACGTTGATGAACAGCTCTCTAACATCAATAACGCTTCAATTTAACAATTTTATACTTACAGTATAAGATTGCACTTTGCTAGGCGTAATATATATTCTAAATTAATCCAGACTTTGATTCTCACAAATTGACATTTTGGTCCCAGGAGGTTGACACGAGTAACCATAGTTACACGTCTCCATCCGGCAAGGAGGCTCTCAGGAAGTGACGATGTAAATTATTGCTCAGTGCGTTCGAAAAGATCCATGCTACTGTTTATTCACACAAAAGTATGTTGAACGATAAGTACTCTTTTTAATAATAAAGAATAAACATAAAGTGGGAATTTCAAAATAAAGGCGTATCTTAAAGATGATGATACATATCGATATTTTCACTTTGCATCGATGATATTGGATTGTTGATCATTGAATCAATCGATCTAGATCGACGTATCGATTACACCCCTACTCAGTTATAGAGAAAATGATTTGATGAGATGGAGAATTTCGTTGTGTGGCATCACGATGGAATAGACATCTATCATCTTATCTTCCTTGGTGGATTTGGTGGCAGTATGTTTTCTATTTGTGAAATATTGAAGCAGCCTAGTGGGCAAACGGAGACAAGAGTGGAGATGGATGCTGGGAAGCATGTGTAACTGAGTACTTGTGATGACTTTGCCGTTGGAGAGGTCTCTCCAGAACAACAGAGGTCCCCCTGGTGTTATCAGAGGTCCCTGTGGTGGAGCTCCACCATGGGCCTGCCTATCAGGAAATAAAAAGGGGGCTTCTGCAAGCAGAGTGTGTGTGTGTGTGTGTGTGTGTGTGTGTGTGTGTGATGGTGGGATTTGGAGGGCAGATTTTTTTTGTCAGCCTTGTGAGAGTAGAGCCCTAACAGGCAATCACAGTGGAGGAGGGTGTGTGTGAGGGCATCCATCATAATATTGTCTGCCCAAGGGCCGCTTTCTCACACACTCGAATTATAGAGATAGCAATGACAGTAGCACACACTGTCACTCAGACATGTCTGTGCACGATATACACAAACACACTCATTCCCCACAAAATACAGCTCTGCCAGTGTACCCCTCAGACACACATGGCCAATGTCTTCACATACTGCTTCTACACACCCCCTTCAGACACACACACTCTCCTCTCTCCACACACAAACCTTGCCTCTTGCTATTCCCTCAGCAGCAGCAGCAGCAGCAGCAGGCAGGGTACAGTGTGTGTAGTACAGTGCAGTGTGGTGGTGTGGTGGTGGTGGTGGTGGTGATTCTTTGCTGAGAGGAGCGGTCCAGTCTAGACGGAGGCGATAGACATCTCATTAGGCTCTCGCTTGCTCTCCCTCCTCTACAGCACCCGCCGGCTAGCAGCCTGTCCTCACTCTGAGGGCCAGAATAGAGAGGAAAGGAGGGAGGAAGACGATGGAGGGGAGGAAAGGTGGGAGAGAAGGAGGTGAGAGGCATATCAGAGAGGGAAGGGAGAAGGAGAGGCAGATGAAATGAGAAGGGGAGGGAGTGAAGGAGGGAAAATTAGACAATGATAATAGCAATAATAGTCTTGATCCTCCAGGAGGCCCACTCCCTGAGGCACCCCCCTCTCTCTCTCTCTCTCTCTCTCTCGTGCTCCTTCTCTCCTTCAGTCCCTCTGCCGCCCTCCCTCCCATCTTCCCTCCTGCTGCTGTTTCACTCTTAATTAATTTCTCACTACTCACCAGAGCCCAGAGCTGCAGCTCTCCTCAGCCGGCCTCCGAGACTGCTCTCAGATCAGCGCTCCTGTTGCCTCACAGCCACAGCAGCTCATCTCTGCCTGCACCGCGCTTGGCTTCAAATCAGTGCTGAAGATACAGGCCTGCACCGTGACATTGCCATGAAGCACGGATCCACACTTAGATCATTTTCACTTGCTTGAGTCACTGTTAGGCTATGTGTTGTGTCAGTCCATTAAGCTTCACAGGGGGGTCAGATGATGTGCACTTTGTTGTGCGGCAAAGTCAAATGGCCTGCGCTCAGATCGGATTTTTTTCTTCCATAACCGCAAACCACTTGTGTGTCATCTGCATTTTTTGGTGCAAATGGAGAGAAATCCTAAGAAATTAAACCTAAGAAACAAAACTTTTACAGACTGCTTTTTAAACTGACTCAGTTCAAAGTGAAAAGCATAAAAAATGGTGTAAAACTTTAAAGGATAAATAAGGTTTATTACAACTTGGATGTTATTTTTGTAGTTTGCCCATCCTTCCTATCAATAATATTAAGATTTTCCTTAAAAATATGATTGCTAAAATATGGGAATTCAGCAACAATGCTGAAAAAAGAAGTCAGACGAGGGAAGAAACAAGCGTTCAGATAATCATACAAACAAAAATATAAGGAAACCTGTAAAATTATTGCCCAAACTGTCCATTATATACATCAATGGTTCCCAAACATTTTGACTTGCGACACCCTAAAATGAAGCAGTTACATGTTATGGCCCTAATGTGGACATGATTGGTGAGCAGTTCAACCAAAGAGAGATTTATCCTTCTCAGATCGTTTGATTTGAATGACCTTTAGAAGTCCTGGAGAGGTGAACGTATCCAATCTTTCACAGGAAGAAAAAGTCTGAAAAAATTAGGAACCACGATCTATCACAGTTTACGTACCGACTTCCAGAGTCAACTTTGACCTACTGCACTTGCCATAGTTGTGCACATATTCAATTCTCTGCAATGAGGAATTATATGAACAGCTTAGCTCACTTTCAGTTTTACCTCCAACTCTGGCTTAACTATTGGCTTGTTTGCTTTATGTCTGATCTTTTCACTGCTCACGTGCTTTTAGCCTTTTCACGTGTCATTTGTACGCCATGCAAACGTCCGCAGTTAGGTTTAGAAAAAGAAAAACCACAAACTTAGGTTCAGGCAAGAAAAACACATAACCCAACTACGGAAAATATGTTACAAATGTCAATAAAAAACACGCGACAAACGTCACGTCACTGACGTAACTTGCGAAACCAAACACGGTCAATAGCTTTCTCGAACACGGGTCTCCTGGTTAAAACTCCAATGTTTTTTGGGCCCATCCACCTCCCTACCTGCTCACCATACATGTAAGTGGTCCTTCTCACTTTTTATACTACGTGACTAACTCTTACTGTAGCATTTATACGCAGATGCGTTTACATTGCAGTCAGTACAGGTACAGGATACATGGTGTACAAATGACACGCGGAAATCAAGAAAGACGTTCTTATTGCACACTAAATGCCTTGCGCATCGTGGCAATTATACGCCTTTTCGTGCAAACGGGCGGCCGAATTCACACCAGGCAGTGGAGGCGTGTTCATGTGTTTCAGACGGGAAGAAATTATTTGTAATGTAGGTCAACATGTCAGAGATCTGTCTACTGATTGGCTACGGGTTCTCTCTGGTTGCAGAATCAAACGGCTGCAACTCGCCGAGCTCGGGAGTGACCGCCGCAGCTTTTCATAAACATTGCATGGCAGCTTGCACTTCACCGCTGCTCTGGTGTGAATTCGGCGTCAGATCTACTAACGCTGTCACTGTGTTCCCAGATCTCTGCAATTAACTATCTAAGTATAATAGTATCACAATCAACAAAAACGATGAGCCAAAACTATGAAAATAAGACAAACCGATTCCTCCCCTAAACAGTTGCTGGGTCAGTTCCATTCTTAGGACCAAATGCACTTAATCTCTGCTTACATCAGCAGCACCTAAACACACACACACACACACACACTCACACCCCTACACACACTTTGCCCTCCGACCTTTGCCTTCCTCCCTAATTCCCAGCCCATAATAATCCTAGCCCAGAGTATACCCTAAAGTGCTCACTGAAGCTTTTTCTGCGAGCTACCTAGTGCATCAAGAAAAGAGGAAGGGGCCCTGACCTGAAGTTTACCCCCACACCCCACCCCAATTTCAATTTCTGCTTTCCCTTAGCAGAAATTGGGATTCCTTTATTTCTGAGCTTCCTATAGCAGTAATTGTTCAGTGAGTTAGGGGAAGGATGGTAGGACAAAAAAAAAGGAAAAGCAAGAAACTAAGCAGACATTCTCAAGGTCGCTCTGCAGTGTGTAGAGAGACAGAGAAGGAGAGAAAGAAAATACATGGATGAGCTTAAGGGCAGATCTGTGTTGTGACCTTCCTCAGGGGAACCAATCACTATTGGCCTTTAGGTTTGACCTTTAACCCCCATGGCCACCAATTTAACTAAGAGTAAACCCTATACAGCACTGCACTCCCTGTTCTCCCAGCCCAACTACTCACAGTGTTTATCTCTCCCTTTAGAGACCACTTGCCCTCTCTCTCTCATTCAGTGCACTTTAGTTACCTGGATAGTCTCAGCTGTCTGTCTGCTTGAATGCCGCATCACGAGAAAGCTGGCTTGCTAAATTGGGGGTAAAGGATGAAGACTGAGGTGGTTAAGTAAGCTAGATTTCTGCTGGAGAAACTGGATTTCTTGCCCATTATGCAGGGATTTTTTTAGTTTTACATGTGTGCATGTGTATGACAGAGAGTGCAGAAGCGGCGGGATGAAAAGAAACATGATTACTCGTAGCGATGTGTCCTTGGAGTGATTAAGTCCAAAGTCTGACTAAAACTGAAAAGTTTAAAGAAGTCAGTTTCCATGGGCGCAGTAACCTGATTTCACCCAATAATCAGGCTTTGTGCATGTAAATGTAGTCATTCCCGTCTTTTGACCAAACCTCGCTCAGTCTGAGCTCTGTCATTCTTCCTCTCCTCTCCTCTCCTCTCCTCTCCTCTCCTCTCCTCTCCTCTGCCTCCTTCCCTGGTTAAATGAGCCACAGGGGAGCGTCAGACAAGCCATAACCTAGCAGCTGGAGCTTCCAGCTGGGTTAAGAAGGAGACAGAGAGGAAAGGGGAACGAGAGACGGAGTAGATTCTCCTCATGGAGATGGCAAGAAGCAGGGCTTACTGGGATAGAGCCTGATGCTTAAAGTCAAATGTGCTCTTTGTGTGAGTACACATGACAGAAAATATACTCTTTCTCTGCTCTGTGTTTTTTCCCATCGCCCACAATCTCCACATCGTGTCTGTTTTTGGTACATTTGTATGCACTCTTATACCTCAGTTATGATCAGATTTTTGTAGTATGCTGTTTATGTGCTTTAAATCCTAGCTTCAGAAACCTGGATAAAACCATATCCCTCTGCTATACTCGCTGGATTACTACTATAGAAATAGGGATACTGTGGGATGTAAACACTTTATCCAGGTCCCAGATCACTATCTGCTCTCTGCACAGGTGAGTAATCACCTGGAGTAATGAAGTACTAACTGAGAAAAAATATATATTATGACGGATGATATAATGATGATCTATATGCTGAAGTGAAAGTGAAGCTGTGAAGATGTGGTGGATAACTTGGGTATCACTTGAAGCTCTCATTTTCCATTGCTAGTGATAAGATAGAGGAGCTAAATCCAGCAGTCAATGTCAAATTTTCTTTTCAGTGCACCAGTTTATTCAAAAACAGGGTAAGAATCATAACCAGGATACTAGCATACATGTAAACGTACTCTACAGAAACATGTCTATCTGTTGCTTCATTAGCCCCAGCCTCACTCTCTCCACCATCCACCATCTTCTCTCATCACTTTCTGGAAGTATCTCTGTTTGCTGTCCTTCTTCTTGCTTGTTTACACCCCTCAGACCACAAACCAGTAATTTGAGGTTTAAACTGAAAAAAAAGTAATGCCCAAACCTGATGGGAAGAGACCACCGGGGCAAATATGATGAAAATCCCATAACTAACAAGAAAGGCCTGTTTCACCAAATTTGCAACATGGAAACTGTGGTGTGCAAATGAGATCATTTCCCCTTTTTCACACATTTCACTAATCAAAACAAATGCCATCCTTGCCTCCAATTCATGAACATGCAAGAGCCCTGCAGGACTTTTTCCTGCAATGCTCGTAAATCACAAACCTGAACTGAAACCTCAAGCATTTCCAAGCTCTTGCATAAACGTAAAGTGTTATACTTTGGATCACTGTTAGTGTATCAAAAAGATTTTTAAAAAAAAATCCCAAATAAAGCTTTTTGCCACTTTTGTTCTCATGTCGGTTACATGATTTTCATCATAGTTGTTCTTCTTGTGTCTCCTAACCTGATGGAAATCAACTTGACCTGATGAGGACAGGTCCGACCCAATCTCGGAACCCATCGGCTTCCGGTCTGATGACAGGTAAGCCTCTGGGGGCAAGGGGCTATATGTTTGGGGTTCCGGTGTAGCCAGCGGATATCCAAGTCAAGACTTCCTTTTCCGTGCGCTATTAATTGTTTACAGTCTGATTAGCGACTTGAGACGCGAGACTGGAGTTGAGAGACGACGTGTACGACCGGATTGTTTCACAAGTGGACAGTTTACCAACTAATTTTAAACTAAATTTAAACTAAATTAAATCTAAATCATCGACAGACGATAGCCGGTGGGTTCAGAGATTGCATTTTGGACATGGACTGTTCACCTGCGTTCAACCAAAGCCTGCTCAAACGTGATAGGTCAATACTACACGGACTACAAACGGAGACCAGAACGCTTCCGGTGACAAAATCTTGTGCCGTTGTCATTACAGCTTCTACATGTGAATCTGTTTATAGAGATTAGGTCCGACCAAGCCAAAGTCACCAGCTGGGATTTCTTACAGTAACGTGATCTTAGTAGCTTCTAATCACCACTTTAATTTGAAAGACATGCCACTTGCAAAAATATAATTGTTTGTCAGTCGGTACAAATTATATGAATAGTAGAAATAATGCAATATGTTATTCATAGGGTCTAATAGGATCAGGAAGAACCAATGAATGAGTCGAGCAGTCTGGCTCTGATGGTAAAATTACGTAACTATCCTCGTAGTCCCGTAGGCGGGATGCTGACACAGGAGGTATACTTAGAAGTGAAGTGGTAGGGGGTGCTAATCCAGATAATTTGGACTATTCTACATCACCCAAAAATGTGCAGCTTCTCACACCTTGAACTATAAATTTACACATCTCTTAAGTCTTACGATAATGAGATTTGAAAACATGCAGAGGGGCTAATCTGGGATTGTTATTTTTTGATGCAGTTTTACACATTTTTTGCTACCATTTAATGTTTTATGACAAGCCCACCTCACCATCTGTGCACCGTGAAAACCATGACAAATGTAAACGTCTGACTCTTGAACGTGGCATCCCGTGGGATTTTTTTCAAATTTATCCTCCGTGTTTTCACATTTAGAATAAAACCGTTATCACATTTAGGAAATTATATCAGATCAAACCGTCGGGAATCCCCAATGGCGTCTCGTTTATTATGATTTGAAAAGCCCCGAAGTGAACCTAAATCAGACCTCCTATTGTGTGCAGGGGAGGAGGGGGGAGGTAGGGGGTTCGATGGTACAGGCCAAGCATGAGCAGACGAGCGGGCCAAGTAGACAGGGACTGCTCCCCAACCTCCCACCCGTGAACACTGACACTAATTGAGAGGTCTATGAAATATAGATGATCTCTGTGGTGGCCCCCCTCTCCCTCTCCTCTCCTCTTCACTATTCCTCACGTCCTCTGTCTGCCTGCTTGAGTGACTCGAGATCAAGATTGCATGCAGACGCCGTGTTGGCATGCACATGCCCCGCTGCACACTAGGTATATCAGGGACGGTCCAATGGACATGATCGGTCAGCCCAGTCGGTCAGTGTGTGTTTGTGTGTGTGAGACAGAGACAGCATAGAGAAAAGTGAATGTATAGGATTGTTATTATCTGAGCAAAGGAGAGAATAATTAATGAGTTTATATGCTTGTATGTGTGTGGTCCTGCTTGCTTTTCTGTGATTTTATTCTTGCAATCACAAAATGACCTGATTGAGAGAAATATGAGAAAAATGTCTGAAAACAAAATTCCCCTTACTTGGGGACTATTTCAGTGCTAGGTTGAGGTTGTGGTTAGGTTTTCCTTGTCCACATCAGAAGGGGCATCTTGGTGACGAGGAGTCGTGGTGGGTAAGAATGTGGCGAGAGGGGAAGTAGTAAACCGGAAACATACGACCCAAAGGATGCAGGCAAAATTCTCACAACATTGTTGACCAATTTAGGTGACAGTGTAGTGGGTGGCAAATAAGGCTGTGGGAACATTTTCACAAGTTCCAGTCACAATAAAAAAAAGCCACATATTGTTCTGTTTGCAAAAGCTGCCATTTTTGCATGAGTTTATTGGCCTAGTATCCGTAGAAGTGATGTTCATATTGAATCTGCAGCTTGCAATTTCTGTCAAAATTCATTGACAATGCTGGAAGTAGTGTGTCCGTTATGTAGCAATGTAGATAGAAAGAGAGGATCTATTGGCAGAAATGGAATATAATAATAATAAGTATGTTTTCTTTAGTGTATAATCACCTCATAATAAGAATCGTGTTTTCGTTACCTTAGAATGAGCCGTTTATATCTATATAGGGAGCGGGTCCTCTCTCCACGGAGTTCGCCATGTTCCTAAAGTAGCCCAGAACAGACAAACCACTTTGTTAACTTTTCCTGCTTGGGCCGGAGTCGATAACGTTACTCTCTCCCGTCGCCGCCTCTCTCTCTCTCTTACTTCACCACTCACTTCCCACATACACACACACTCTAAGTGCTCTACTCTTACAACAGTAGCTCTCCTACATACTTGGCACATGGGAGAGGAAGAAGAGAAGTTGTAATCTGCAACCTCACTGCAAAATACCAGATCCTACACACTGTTCCTTTAAAGGAATAGTTCGACATTTTGGGAAGAAACGCTTATTCGCTTTCTTGCTGAGAACTTTATGAGAAGATAAGATAAGATAAGATATACTTTATTGTAGGAAATTTTGCTTGGGCAATAATGCTGCACCCAGCTGCAATCAGCTTAAAACAATACATAGCCAACAAAACATTATAGTTGTACACCAAGACACATTCGCTGAGAAAGCTATATATAAATAAATAGGCATAAAAACAAGACATTACAGTGATACACCAAAGATGCAGTAGAAAAACATGTCCAATATTGCACATTCCCTGATAAATATATATATAAATACAGGAGCAAAAGAGAATCGTAAAAGCCGTAAGACATAATACAAAATTGCACTTTGCCTCCATCCTGTTAACTACAGAACCAAAGATTCGCCTGTTGAGTAGTGTTATAGACGCCAGGAGGAAAGAAAGTTTGAAGTGGTTGCTTTTACATTTGCCGGCTGACAATAGTACTGTCATGCCTGTATGACATAAGGCACAGACTGGAAACAAGTAGCCAGAGTGTACATTATGTGCCTGAACTCCAGGAAGTTACAGCACCTAGCCAGGGAATAGTCCGTTTATACACTTCCCTTTTTGCACAAAAATATCAATGTTAATGTAGTTTATCTAGTGAGCTCTAGAGGTGCTGGTAAGTGGATTTTGTTACCTTTTGACAGAGCCAGGCTAGCTGTTTTTAACATTTCCAGTGTTTGTGCTAAGCAAAGCTAACCGGCGGTTGGCTGTAGCTACATATTAATCGTACAGACCTTAATAACCTTAACCATAATAATATGAATTGCCCACAATGCACTTGTCATACGCTAATATTGTAGAAATAAGTCATTTTAAAACATTGGCACTGACCGTTCAAAAGCATCGCTGAATTGCAGAATTGTCAAATATCAGTGGGTAGGTGCAAACATGCAAATTGGATTACATTTGTAACCTACAGCCAACCTTAAATCAGGTGCCCAATAAATGCTATTTAATGTCATGGACATTTTTTTTGTCCAGCAAATGTCTTGACTTGACTTGGCCAGATTGACAATTAATCAAATGTGTCACATGTCAACATGGCTTTCCAAACAAGGTCAGGATCTCAGGAGGGAGTTTAAATAGAGACAGACAGACACTCATTCTATCAGCCAGGTGACCTGCATACTGACTCTACCTATGTGACTTGTTTAGAGTCATTTATCTAGCAGGCCCTTGGTCTTATCGTCATGTGTGTAGGGTGGTGAGTGGAGGTCAGGGTTAGAGGTTAGTCTGTGAAGGTCTTCACAAGTGTAATTATACAGACTTGTACGTGTGTGTGTGTCTTTAGAGGGAGCACTCGGATGGAGAGGTCACTAACTTGCCCCGCAGCTGCAGAGGAGATGTTTAAAGGCCAATGGTAGAGGACGGATGGAGGCCCGTTGCCACTGTGGTTATTTTTAGGGGATTCACAACAAGCACACCAAGACCACAGTCACTGAGGAATTACAGTATAACCTTATATCTTAACTATTTATTCTCTCTTTTTCTCTTTCAATCCCTCAGTCTCTCTTATTTCTCATTCTTTTTAAACAATTTTGTTCATCTTGTGGTTTCGTTTACATTATTTTTTTCTGCTTATTTCCCTTCAGTTCAGATCAAATAAATCTGTTTAGTTAATTTAATTCAATTGAAATGAAGCAGCTATTTTGACAATTGTATATATACTATATACAGTATACAGTATATAAAACAAAAATATCTTAATACATTTATCTTAAGAAGTAGTACAAAATTTATTATGAGAATTGTCAAGCTCTGTCCCAGTGTGTGTATATCTGGCAAACACTCACACACACTCACACACCTCCTGTCCCGGCTTTCGAGAATTCCAGGAGAAAGTTGCTTACCATCAGCACTTTGCCTTGGCTGTCAGTCGTCTCCCTGCTCTCTCCGATGGCTCACACACAAGTGGGAAGTCGTGCCTCTGTGCGAGTGTGTGTGAGCGCATGCTGTGTGTGGGTGCCCTCATGTGCAGATGCACTCGACTGTTAGAGTACATGTGTGTTTGTGCATGATCAGCTGAAAAGCCTGGCGTCGCTCTCAAACCGTACTGTGGGACAATACGGGGTGTGTAGCTCAGAGGAGCAGCTCACCCTGTCTGGAAATAAAAGATCTCAGTTTCGATGGAGTGCTCAGTTTTGCCCTTTTCCAGATGATAAGTGACACGAGCTGACATCGGGGTCAGCCATGCAGTCAATTGTAGAGCAGTGGAAAGCCATTCTGGACCACTCCAGCGGTGTTAAGCCCCTTTAAATCTCATTATCTCCCCTCATTGGCATCTGCAATGCATTTTCCACCAAATGTCACATTATAATTTGTGAGAGTCCAAATCGGCCATACTTTTCTTTACAGGTGAGTGTGAGAAAATCAATGAAGTGAGCTGCAGGAGAAAGTCGGGGCATGAGAGACGGAGACAGCAAAAGAAGGACAAAGGAAAAGTAGTTGCTGAGCTTTCTTAGCGTCCATCAACTGACTACTGTAAGTTTTTACTCATATAATCCCATTCCACTGTGTGCTCTTTTACTCCTTCTTTAGAATATATTTCTTTTATTACTGTATGTTCAAATCAAATCGTATACAGGTGAAAATCTTATCAACCTTTTGTCCATATTTATTTTGAACATGCTCAAGGTGGAAAGTACCTGGAATATACAGTAAATATATATTATAGTACATATAAAACTACTTCTGCTTTAAAGTCCCTGCACACCCACACACGTGTTTCCAATAACCCCGGGTGATTATACCTCCACTCAGGTCGAGTCTGTGTGCATCTGTGCTGGGAATTAATTCATGTAACAAAATATATAATATATCTATTATCCAACGTGAATGATAACAGTGTAAGTTGCCCTGGCCTAACAGGTGCAACAAAACCAACAGGAGAGTGTGGGAGCAGTTTGAACACACTGATACAGTCCAGAGGTCTAATCAGGCAATATAAGTAAAAACACCTGTGTGGGTGGACTATATGTGTGCAAATTACATCTGCTAAGCTATACCACACATGAACTATGCTAGCCCACTTACCTTGGTGATATTCCAGTAGCTGTATAACATGTAAACCTAATATTCATTTGCATACCTTGAGATCTGCATATGCAGTAGGCTGCACTAATACAATATTAGTGGGTGAAAAGACACATTATTTGGTGCAGAAACGCTGGAGTAGTTTCATGTTGAGAGGCAAAGTTCTGCCCCTTCCGGTGGACCCCATGGGACCTTATTTCGGAAAACAATATGTAGGCCTAATGGAATCAAATGCAAGAGACAAATTGTTTTTTGATCCCTTTTGAATTGCGGCAAGAATAACACGTATGATGTTTGCCAGTTTAAAAGATAATTTTCCAAAGAAGACGAAAGTCGCATTTTGTCACAAGACTGTGAAAATACGTAGCCTAATTAGAAAGACTACACACCCAAAAGTCACGTAAGTGACGTCTTTCTCGCTGAAGCTACGATGCCTGGTTCTCTCACTTCCCGGCTGAAGCGGGGAAGCGATAAAACACATCAGGTAAGATAACGTTAGCTAGCTGGCAAGCCAAGGTAATGGTCACGTTGGTGTTGGTGACGTATATTGTGTGAGATGAGAGATGTAGTTCACTGAGCAGTTTCAGACAAAACTAAATGATATTACAACAAACCTACGACAAACTGCAACAAAGTTATCTTTTAAATTGACAAACAACATACAGTATGTGTAATTCATGGCACACTTCAAACGGGATCAAAAAAATATTTGTCTCTCACCGTTGACTACCGTACATATTTTTTCCGAAATAAGGTCCCATGTGGGACACTGGACAGGGAGGGATTTCACTCTCCATACTCAATATTCCATATTCAAAAGAGCTGTTGTGGAGTCGCTTGGTTAAAGTGATTTGTTTGACATTGTCATAGTAGGAGAAGCACAAATGTAACTAATAACCTTGATAATCTCGGCATAGCTTTGTTCCATTTGGTTGTTTCAGTCTAAGGCCGTCTGTGAGCCCGGCATCTAGACGGTTGTATGAATGCTGATTTGATTGTGTGAGAATTAAAATACTGTGCACTGACAATATAACACCATAAACGATGGTCTGGCTGATGTGAGGCCACTTTCGTGTTATTAAGTGCCAAGTCGGACATATCGGAGCTTTCAGAAAAATCTGAGATTCCCACTTGGAATGAACTCTAATGTGACATGGATGCAGCATTAAGCACAGATTCCAGGAACTGAACCTACAGTATAGGCTATGTCTCTGCAGTGTTCGGTGAGTGGTATCAGTTAACTTTCAGGCAAACTATGGTGAAGTTTGTTTGTGATGAGAATGCAACACTGATGTTTTTGATCCACCAGGATTATCAGTGAATGAATCATGTTCCACCCCATTTTGTGGTGTTGAATAATTCATGAAAACCCGTCAGTCAAGCCGGTAAAATAAAAAAGAAATAAATGCGTAAAAATAAATGAATCCGTGAAATGATGAATGTAGGTCTCATTTTGAATGTTAATATAGTTACGTCTTGGTAAGCCTGAGTAGTTAGACAGTTAGCTATAATTTCTCACCTCCAAAGTGATATATACGGTGCTTCGAAAAGTCACTCCTCTCCGCTTTCCAGACTTCTTCTCTGTTTCGTAGCCCTTCAACCTCCCTTGTGTCTTCTTTCATACGGGCCACAGTCTCTCCATCCAGCTCTCAAATCATCAGTTTCTTTTTTCACCAGCCCTCCCTTCTCCCTTCCCCCCCCCCCCTGTCCTCCGATCTCCTTCTCCCTCCTCACCCAGGTTTGTCGTCTGCCACTGTGGCATGCTAACACTCTGACAATGCGGGGAGCTGAATAATTGATGTGTGGATGTGAAAGTTTGATGCCTGACTCGCGGGCAGATTGAACCTGCAGGCAGCATGCCTTTGCCCATCAGCCGACTCCCTGCTCTCTGCGCCACTCAACACTCTCTCGCTTTTACACACACACACACACGCCTTACCGTACAGTACACACACCTCCCAATGGACTCCTCTACTCCTTCTCTCAAACTCATTGTAAAACCTCTCAGATATTTGCTGCAAGATTCTGTAACTGTTACTTATAGAAATGTGTTGTACTCTTACCAATACTTGGCCTATCACCTTTATGATACTGATGGAATAAACAGTATTTTCTGGAATATAGAAAATATATATATATATAGGGCAGAGGTTGAAAACACCACCCAAGTATTGACAGAGGAAACAACTTATTTCTGGAATGTAACCATAGCAATAAACAAAATGCCAGAAAAGTCTAAAACTCACATGACGCTCATCATTTGACCCCCAACGCACACATTGGACACACACTGTCACATAAACAGAACCTCACAGAATAAAATATGGAGCATAATATAGCATGCAAAGTGAATAAGGAGTGCTGCACTGGATTCATGAGTCTTCTGTGTAGCATTTCACTTGATTTATCACCTGAAGAGCCAATCTCTCCTGTAATGACTAACCAGGAAATGTCTTTTTTTAATATTAACGTCATAAAACTAAGACTGGCTTATAGAGGTCCGGATATCATTATACTTCAACAATACATTTCTCCTTGACAGCTACAATCCCCCCAGAAGAAGACGTGCTATCACCCAACTAGAGAAGTCTCTAAGTGCTGTGTGTGCAAGACTTTCAGTGTCTGTAGCAGTTCAAGTAAACTTTCATTAAGGTTGACTCATATTTAAGGCACATTGTCAACATAAGCAGGTTAACCTACAGTATGTTTACCATAAAGGACAACCTGTGACTGCATTTGCTCTTAAAGCATTTAGTAAATATAACTGACTGCTTTTCTAATTTCTTTCAACATCATTCATATTCAGCAGCACCTGCACAAATTAAAGATGAAATCAGAACTATATTTAGGAACGAGGCGTTTTCTTTTGCAGCTAAAAATAACTTGGTCAGCACTTTTTTTTAACGCCGGTAAATTATTATATTTACATGAACATGCTCACACTGATTTTTTTATGCAATGAGCAGTGTGTATAACGGTGGTGTACACTAACTGCAAACTGCAACAAACTGCACTGTATTATAGGTAAAAAAAAAAAATAATAATTACTTGTTTTACAACAAAGGCCATCATTTATCAATATATAGATTTGTAAAGTTACCCATAAGATGAGCAATTATTATATCCAATAATTGACTTAAAGGTGAAAACAGTAGGCAAATATTTAGTCTCTGTATGTGCAAGGTTACTATAATACAGTATATTAGTGGGGGTTTGCAAGTGTTGCTTATCAATGACAGACAGCCACTGGAGATTTGGACTGCAATGATAAAACACTTATTTTCATTATCGATTAATCTGTTGATCACTTTCTAAATTAATCAATTAATCATTTGGCCTATGAAATACAGAAAATACAGAAAAAAATCAAAATCACCTTAAGCCCAATTTGACTAATTGAAATTGCTTGTTTTATTTATTATTTAACAGTCCAAAACTCAAAGATATTATTCAGTTTATCATCACCTAAATAAAGAAAAGCAGCACATTCTCACATTTGAGAAGCTGAAACCATTTTCGTTTGAAAAAGCAAAAATTTCGGCCGATCAACTAATTGATTAATTGACTAATTGTTTCAGCTCTTTTGCATATTTCAAGCTGTTAAAGGGACTGTTTGTAACTTCTTACATGTATAAATCAATCCGGGTCGGTGTCCTATGCGCGTTCGCGTGTGGCTACGCTGTTCAGACTCAGACTCCAACACAAACTACACGGAAGCACCAAAACCACAAAGTTATATCTAGTGAAGCCCGTCTTGCAAAACAGTGTTGGCCGTGGTCGGAGGACGCGAAGGAGACCGTAGCTTTAGTCTCCAGGGCCGGAGTCTCTGCTCCTCTGCCTGCCTGATTGCCTTCACTCACACACCGCACTCGTTTTCGCATTCTCGCTCCATCTCTACACGTGCATGCGCGCACACTACACACTGCAGAAGAGTTAGTAGCTCTGAGAATATCTAGTGAATGTACAGTGGACGTTTGTGCAGAAATAAATGCTGCAGCTCCTCCAGACCAACAGAGGTTTCCTGTCTTGTGAAGTGACAGGGCTCCGCATCAAGAAACGTTATCGTCTCCGACCGGGTGCCGGTGTCTCCCCTGTTCCCTCCGGCCGCAGTCGGGAGGCTGAGGCAGGAAAAGCCAACACTAGGATCAGCAGTGATTCATGGAGAGACCTTCGTCTGGTCAGCTAACATTACTGCCAAGCAGGTGAAATATAGAGTGATATTGTGGTTTTAGTTGACGTGTGTCGTCTCACTGTTTTGAGCGATGCTCGTTCATGTCTATTTAGAGCGAGCAAGCGCGAGCCCGACGCTGACTTTCGTTGACTTAACGGCCACAGGTGTCGCTGTTAACAAGCGACACCTGAAGAAGAAGAAGAAGAAGAAGACTGTGCATTTGGCTGGGGATCCTCCACATTCCAAGGTTCCCTGAACTACCCACCATGTGCTCTGTTTGCTTACCAAAGCCTTCCGTGCAAGGAAAGATGGAGGGAGAAACTTCCTTGATATTTTTTGGACAGGTAAGAAACTCCATGTAGCTAAAACAAAATCAAGCTAGCAAATGCTAATTGTTGACACAACCTAGCAAACATCAGCTCGCCACACCCTCAAATCCATTAAAATGTTACAAACATCCCAACACTCATCTGTCATTTAAGGCTAATCCAAACTGAAATACATGGATGAAGCTTCAAATGAGAGGTATGCTGGTCTGCCTCTAGCATGCTAGCAGCACAGTGTCTTGTTGACCAGGCAGTGTGTGGCACCAGGTCACCTGAAGCCAGTCTAAAATGTAGTCAAACTGAGACTGAACATTTCTAGATGAAGCCTCAAGTTATCTCTGTAGTTTCCAACAACTGCTGCAAGATGTTAAGGAAAAAAAAAACATTTTGTTAATCACGCCCTTAAGCATTAGAGTCAGATTTAAAATGCCTCGATTTAAGCATTTTTTCTTTAATCTACAAGGCCTCCTAAGTGTTTGTGCACTGTGGAAATGACTGTTTATAGCCCCAGGATTTGTGTCTCATATTTCTCCCTCAGGTCAGAGCTGAAATGGGCCGAAAGTGCCTCCATGAACTTCATCTTAATGGAACTCAAAAATGGCTTAAAGAAGCAGGAGCTGGTCTCCAGGTGAGTTTAACCTGTTAATGAAGAATCTTATGGCAGACTCAATATAGATGTGTCTCTGCTTTGTTCAGTTAAAGGACCAGGGTGGAACATTTCAGGTGATCTATTAGCGGAAATGGAATATAATATTCATAACTGTTTTTATTAGTGTATAATCACCTGAATCTAATGGTGGCATTCAAATGGGGTCGGGTTTACCGTGTTCACTAGAAGAGTCCATATGAACGCGACCCTCATGTGGTATTCACGACCTCGTAAGTGGAAAGTTTCGGAAAGCCAGAAATGGCGGAGGCCTTGGAAGTAAATTTTTCGGCACACAATAATTGAATATATTGTAATTTTAGTTATATATTGTTTTTCTTCGTAATTTTATAATATGTCTGAGAAAAAATGTTGATATTCCCAACGGCTTCATATTTTTCCTCTGTCATTATGCCTTTGCATTTCCTGCGTGATGTTACCCACTTACTGGCTTGCTAAATTGTTAGCCTCTGTGGCTTTCAGACGGCAACAGTAACGTTAATATTGCCGTTGCTTAGCAGCGATGTTCTCACGACTTAACCACTTGAACGCCAAGCATATTGTGCACACGTCTTCCCATTTTGTAAACACAAGGTCACGTGTTTCATTTGAAGGAAGGCTAAGAATTGTTGTGTTTTCGTTAGCTTAGAATGAGCCCTTTTATATCTACATAGGGAGCGGTTCCTCTTCACGGAGTCCGCCATGTTGTTCCGCCATGTTTCTACAGTAGCCCAGAACAGACAAATCAAACAATGGCTCTAGAGAGGGCCTTTTGCTTATTTTACATTACCTGAAGGCCACCGTAGTTCTCCGACTGGCTTGTGAAACTTCGGTAACGTGACCCTGTTGCTCCTAAAGTAGTGTTATTATGGTAAGGATGGCCTCTGAGCTAGGCGTATAGCGTTACCACGGTTTTGCACTCAGTGGCTCACGTTATCGCAGGAAATGGAGGAGTGAGTGGAGGGGTACTCAGTTGGTTGCAATCTGCAACCACACAACTAGATGCCAGCAAATCCTACACACTGTACCTTTAAGTATATGCAGTATATATTTCACTTTGCTATCACAAGCTAAAACAGCAGTATGAGGCGCTTTGCAAGCATATTGTTGTAATTTTTCAAGCAAAATTGCCAACAAATCATTGGTTCCAGCTTCTTGATTGTGAGGATTTGTTGCCTTTCTTTGTCCTCTGACAATAAACTGAATATCTTTGGGTTTTGGACTGTTCGTCAGACAAAACAAAATAATTGTTAGTTGCAGCCCTAGTTTACAGTATGAGTGTATTCATCAGTGTGTGCCCACTTGTGTGTTAGTATGCATTGTGCTGATGGCATCCGTGTCCCTCCCTCTCTATCTTCCTCTCCCTCCGTCTACTGTATGTGAATGTGTCATGAAGGAGACGTTTGGGCCCTGCCTGCTGATTTATTCATGATATGACTTTTAATATCATTTACTGGGACATGAGAGTCTGCATCTCAAACAGGCCTACAGGCACCTGTGTGTGTGTGTGTGTGTGTGTGTGACAGAGAAAGAAAGACTGCACTTAAACATGCGCATACATGTGCGTGTGTGTTTGTGCATACATGTAGGTGTGTGTGTGAATTGGCACATACTTTGGGCGAGGAATTTTTTTTCATCGTGGAAGAAATCGAGACAAATTGTGTTTGTGGCAACGTGTGTTTGGGCCGGGGAAGAGGTGGACCTCGTGATGATTGCCTATAGCAGAGTTGTGATTGAGTTATCGGACAACAGTAGGAAGTCACATTGTGTAATGGGCAGTAGCCAGCAATGGGGGCCGATACCAATCTGTTAAGCAGCATAGGGTGTAGAGAGGAATGTAGGAGGAGGTGTCTAGTTTCTGTGGTGGGTGACTGTTTTGTTAGCCAACATGCGTGCTTGCTTCTGTGTGTGCGTTTCAATTAGATTTATTGCTATGTATTTGTCGGTACACGTCTGACAGTTGACACTGAACACTGCCAAGACGGCTAATGTAAAATTAGTTTTGCTTACCGTATGTTGAAATCCAGTTTCATTCTTACTAGATGGAATTTAACAGCCACAAAAACATATTCCATATATATATTTTTTTGTCAATTAGCTCCATATGTGCAGAGGTTTTTTTGTCTGTCTAACCATACCTATTAGTGACTATAATTAAATGATGAGGAATAGGTGGGTGGATGGAACAGGAGGCAGACAGAGAAGGGGGCGGCTGGAAAGCGTGATTTAATTTGGTTATGATCTAATTTGCTTTGATTAAAAATGTATGCAAATCCCTCTTAGCATAAGGGATCAGTGAGGAGAGGCGACACCTCTCTTGCTCTTCATCTCTCTCTCTCTCTTTTTCACTCCTGCTGTCACCCCCTCCTCCTCTACTTTCCTCCTCCCTCTGTCTGTGGCCACTAAAGTGAGATGTGTGAACTGAAGAGCGCAGTGTGTACACGTGTGCATGTGTTGTGTTCTTTTGTAAAGCGACGAGAGGAGCCCACTCACATTGGGGTGTTATTGCACCTCATATCTATTGGCTGAGTACCTGCTAGCTCTGGGTGTGAGGTGCTTCTGTGTGAGTGTGTGTTTTTTGTATGTGTGTGTGTGTGTGTGTGTTTGTTTGGCCTGACCCCGTCTGCCAGTGAGCCCTGTGTGTGTAGGAGTGACTTTGCCAAGCCACCCTTGTCTCCTTGGTTGATCCTCCCCACAGCCCGACACTGAAGGTCACACTGCTGAACGCTATCTCCTCTTTCCAGTTTGCTTCAACATGCCTCATTTCTTGTTGATCTTTCTTTCTTACCGTCTTTCTCTTGTTCTTAGACTCGCAACTTCACCTTCCAACCCTGTCCAGTCTGTCCACTGTGCTCCCGGCCACTGACAACCTTCAGCCTCACACACAGTGTGCATGTGCAACCGAATGTTTTTCTGTGTGTGTGTGTTTTTACCTGCTACTCTCCATTTTGTGATTCTATTGTATCTGTATAAGGAGCAGGCCATCTAGGTAACTGCATCTATTTGCATGGGGGCTCAGTGTATTCACGCCACTCTCAATTTCTTCCCGTCTCTGCACTCTCTCTCAACCTGTCACCACCACTGCCTCTCCAAGTTTACTGTAATGAACTCTGGTTTGCCTCTGTGCTCCCCTCTCTTCTCTCTCTTCTCTCTCTGTTCTCTGTTGCTCGCCTGACTCCAGCCAGCCAGGCAGCCAGCCAATCAGACGTTTAATCAGACATCCAGGCAGCCAGCGTACCTTTCAGTCCTCCTGTGAGTCAGTTAGCCTGACAGCTGTCATGTCGGGAGGATGACTAGTTAGTTGGTCAGCATCACTAAGCCGGTGTGAGTCAACTAGATAGGCAACAAACATTACAATTGTTGGCTCAGTTACACTTAGGGCCTTATCTTACACCCGGCGAAAATAGGGTGACCAAATCCCAAATAACCAAATGTGGGACAAAGAGTGTGTTTGTGTGGGACAATGTGGGACACCAAGATTACCAAGGCTGAGAGGTAGTCTACAATTTTGATATAATGTCTATTTAACTTAAATAATGAACATTTCTATTCTGCCCCTTATCTTGTAACATCTCTATGCTTTGCCCGAATGCATCCATAGATCGGCACATCTCCTTTTGAGACGTTTCTTGTGAGACTCACATGAGCTGTGTCGCTTCATGTCGCATTTCCTACTGTGTGAAATTGAATAATAACTGGACAAAATTCCCAAAAAACTCTGAGAATCGCCTTCCACCGGTTTATAAATACTGATAAGTAGTTTCACAGTCTTCGTTGTAGCTGCTCTTCCTTTTCTTTGTGGTAGTTTCCATCATATTCCGCCTAAATCTGCATAGCTTGTGACTCTGCGTTGACTCGCAATTTTCTGTGTTATAGCAAAGACGGTGAAGCGTTAACCTGCACTTCACTTGACCCACGTGTGCGCAGTTTGACAGCAAACACAGCGCCGTGATGACAGCCTTCCATGCTTTCTTCACAGCCATTCGATAAAAGCCATTTTAAAAAAAGCGTCTGTCCTGCAGTGGTTTGACTTTTGAAAACTACAGCCAATGAAAATGTGGGACATCGTCTCAATATTTGGGACAAGGGATAAAATGCTGTGCAGTCCCTCGTAAAGTGAGACACCTGGTCATCCTAGGCGCAACTGTCATTGCTAGTTTCAGACCGACGCAGTTGTCATTTTCACGCCCAGCACCCACGTTGTGTAAGTAGTACTTGCGCCCATCTGTTCATAATGCATCTCTGGAGGGTTACATGCACTTGCGCTATAGATAGCTTAAACAGTGCCCTTAGATTTAGACATCACAACTAAGCAGACCAAGTTGGACCAAGGGCATTTCAGTCTTGGCCAATCTTTTTTGGCCATTGGGAGATAAAATACTACAGTGTGTGGTGTTTAAAGATTTTTTTCTCATCAGAACGGGGGGAAAAATCTAGGAAGAAAACTGTGAAATGATGTGGTCTTTCGCAAGGGAGAGGGTATTATTTTATGATCCAAGTAAGAGTTTCAGTGCAGAGCCACAGCTTACCTGACGTTCATCTCTCTCCTCCAACTCTCTCTGCAGAGTTGAGTTTCACAATTTTACATTTTCCTCCATTTTTTTGCCTTTTGCTTGCAAATCCCAGCATAAATTTGTGAGACAAACAGTTTTTTTTAAAGGATTTCTGTTTTGGTACAGGAACACATCAAAATTCAGTCTCACAGTAATTCTGGGGTTGACTAGCTATGCAACTACCTCCTTTATTTGATAGTTGACAGTGTGCAGATTGACAGGAAACGAAGGAAAAGAAGAGGGGTAACCAGGATAATATGCAACTCTAAAAGTGTATTCGCAATTTTTCCCCCTCATCTCTGTAAGATAACGAGGCTGATTCATAAAGCCCCAGGATACGGGCACATTTTTCATTCAATTCAAAGCATTTTCTACATATGTGGACGCGTCTTCGCATATTCGCGCCTAATTGCATCTTCCCATTAGGGATGTCACAGTACCGGAAATTTAGTAGTTGAAACCAATACCAGTGAAATGCCACGATTCTCGATACCCAATTCGATACCACAGTAAAAAACAAAAACAAAACAATAAATCCCATGTACTTCAACATACACTCCTTTATTACCATTTGCATACTGGTTTTTTTACGACATTATTAATAATCCCCCATGATCCGACACAAGTTTCTCGCCAAAAACTAAAGTTTACAAGATTACATTTGAACACAACTTGATTACGTTGTAACTTACCTTCACCCGTTAGTCATTTCTACTGAATAGAGCTTGAATGCATCCCAATGTAATCAAAGCAACCTCCGTTAACGTTAGATGTTAGCTCTGTTATTTAACCAAGCAGGACTGCGCTGCCCACCGGCTGCTAGCCTCTAAAGTTACTAGTTTTCCTCCTGCCGATTTCAACACAGATTTGTTGTTCACAATGTAGCATGATCAGGGAAATTTTCTATCGTCCCCGGGATGGCGTGACGCCATTAGTCTCGGGCCCTGATCTCTGGTGCCTGTACTGTACTGTAGAAAAACGAGTACCATCAAGTATCAGTTTTCGTTACATCCCTAGCACCAGGATCCGTGCACATTTTTCGTTCAATTCGAAACATTTTCAACTCGCATGGACGTGTCCTCACTAAGATTAGGCATATTCGCGCCTAATTGCCTCTTACCATTGACTTTGTATGCAAACGTGCTGCCTCTCAAAATGGCTTTTACATTCATGTCTGAACACACAGCAAGTCCACTTGTGGTTCACTGTGTTCTTTTCTTCATTTACTTCAATATGTGCTTCTTTCTGACTGTCAAGACTAAAAATATGTTTATATTGATGGACGTGGTTATGTGGGTGTCTAGTCTTTGTAAATTTCAATAATCTAAAAGTGGTTTTCCCTTTCTAAGCTGGACAGCTGATCAGTCAATCAAGCCAGCCAGTTTTTTCGTCAGTCTAAAAGCCAGCAAATCAGTCAGTTTGTTCACTGAGTCAGTTGGTCAGTCAGTCAGTAACTCAGCCATTCATCCATCCAGTCAGTCAGTCAGCCTGTGTCTGCTCTCTTACATAAGCTGGGCGACAGATGCTGAATCATGAGCTGCCCGCTGGAATGCTCCCTCTACCCAGAGGCTGCCAGGAGGGAAGACAACACACACACACACACACACACACACACACACACACACACACACGGCCATATTTCCCCTCAAACACACACACACGCACAAACTGCATGCATTCATGCAAACATTGTGCACACACCGGCATGCATGTACAAACGCACACGCACTGCATGTCATGCACTATTTCACATGAGACTCACTCCTCATGAACTCCAGAGGGGAGAGAGACGGAAGAAGAAGAGAGACAGGGGGGTGACAGAGAGAGAGAGAGATTGAGTGTGAGACAAGAAGACAGAGAGAGAGACAGAGAGAGAGAGAGAGAGAGGCTTGCAGATAGACTGACAGAGAGTTCAAGAGAAAGAGAGAAGAAAGGAGAGTGAGATCTTCCCTCAGCTGTCTGTGAGGGTTTTGATGTGGTTTAAAGGGTTTTTCATGTTACGCAACTTTGAAGACGAAGCGTTTGATGTTTAGTTTGCTAGTTTGTTAGCTATTGGATTAATCTCTCTACCTTCTACCTCTCTTTCTCTGCAATTTATCTGATTAGTGCTAAGGGGCTTGCGTCACCCTCCTTTTTTTGCCTTTTGTCTAGAGCAATACTCAGAAGGGTGTTTTTCAGCGTCTCTTCAGAAACTTGGCACCTATCATCTATTTATGGGAGAAGCAATTGAAACTGGAATAACGGCCCTATTTGCCTGCCTGTCTAGCCTTTCAAAAAACACGACTGAAATGCTGATGGAACAATGACAACTATTTCTCCCTTATTTTTCCCCCTCTCTCATCTCCCACTTTCTCTCACTACCTCTTCCAATCTCGCCTCTCCACGTCCCCTCAGCATGGGTGATTCATTTGTCTCCAACACAATATAGCACAACATGGGCTCGCCACCGTCCATATTGCCACAATGCTTATTTGTCGAACGCCGGGGATTTCATAAATGTATTTCCACATACTCTCCTTGCAGCGTTTTTCCTTCTCTGCCCTTCGTCTTTCCCCCCTCGTTCACTTATTCCCTTTCCTCTCCAGCAGCAACGCACACTTTCCCAGTTGCTCTCTCTCTCTCTTTTCCATCCCTCTCTCTTTCCCTCTCTCATCAGACGAATGTAAGAATAGAATAGGGGAAGCCCTCTCACCTCTCCCTGCACACTGGCTAATTAGCATATTCATGAGAGGACCATAAATTATACATGAGATCCGGAGGGGAAACAGAGGCAGAAGAATGAGACACAGACACACATTCTCTCTCACACACACACACACACACGCATTTACACATGCACTCTCATATGCAGGTATGCTCACACTCACACACACATAAACACACACATAGCCTCACTTTCTCTTCCTCTCACACCCTCCCTCAATCACACAACACAGACGGAGAGATACAGACAGGTAATTGGTGAGAAAGAGTGTGTGCTACAGTGCATTGGCAGTGTGCAGGGCAGACAGACAGCGTACACAATATTGAAAGGGAGAAGTAGAAGTCAATGCACACACAGGCACAATGCTTAGGTTAGCTGTATTTTTTTTTCTCCACACTCAAAGGTAAGAGTTTTCAGGCACTTTGCGGCGCTAAGTAAGGTTAATGCAGCGAGGGTTAATGCTTAAAGGAAACCGTAGAATGGAGAGCGTTAGATTAAGACGGATTTGGAGGTCACAGGTTTACTTTATAATAGGGAGTAGACCGATTAATCAGCGCCGATAGGACGTTTTACAAATTATCGTCAAACTGGGCTTCGATAGTGGCCAATGGCTGCGCACACAAAGAGGCTACATACATAAAGTCAAGGTAGAGGGTAAGAAAAAAAAGTGATCTTTCGAATTCATAACGCAACACTGTCCCCGATACAAGACAGGCAGACAGGGAGGAAAAGAAATCCTTCAACTGTTCCTGTTAATTTACCAATTTGGCGTTCTCCAAATAATCCAGCTACGTAGCTATTCATTCATGAAATAAAATCGCACACTTAAGGATCCTCCTTACCACGGGAATATGGACAAACATTAATGGTTTGTAAGAGTGGCATTTAACGATGTAACGGGACGCGCAACAGGCGTAATCCTGGCCCGTCATACGCCACAGAACAGCGAATCGCACATTGTAAATAAATTAGGACTGTCAAAGTTAACGCGATAATAATTTGATTTAACGCCACTAATTTCTTTAAACGCATTAACGCAACTTGCGATTTTTACATTTTGAACAGATAAAAAATGTATGATTAATTATGGATGATCATGCGATTAATTGCAATTAAATATTTTAATCGATTGACAGCCCTAAAATAAATACAACATATTCCAACGATTCAATTGACCAAATCACACTTCAGGATGTTCTCTTACTATTGATTAAATTCAGAGTGACGAAAAAACTGATTTATTAAATATGGTGTATGCAAAAATAGCCGACTAGGCTTGCTGCAGAAGAAAGAGGATATCGGCCAATTAATCGGCTGTCGTAATTATATCGGCCTTTAAAAATCCAGTATCAGTCCACATCTACTTTATCAACAAAAGGGAAAACTGAAAAGCCAGAATGTCCCAGAGATTATTCCTAAATGTGACATCCATGTTAGAGGAAAAAAACACAGTTTGAACAGCTTGAAAGTAATTAAAAATCGGTAGTAGTAGTAGGTAGTTTCCTTTTGGTCGAGCAAGAGCATAGAAGTTATATGCACCATCATTCAAACCATACCATATTTGTTTTAAATCCAATTAATGTGTTTTTCTCTCTTACGTGATGGATCTCCCAATTTGGAGCCAGACTCTGACTCAGCATGCTGACGGATGACTAGACGTCTTTCTCCACATATATCATATTTACATATGGTTCAAAATAAATGCAGTCAGATGAAAGCTGACAGGAGACTGGAATACCTCCAAGATTTGTGCTCTTTTGGATGAAAAGGGTCTTCTTCAGTCTTGAGAATAAAGTCACTCTATGGCAGCTAGTGCTGTGTATTGGCAAGAATCAGGTGATACGATACATATTGTGATATCAAGATACAGGGGTTACGATTCAATATATTGTGATATATTGCAATACTGTAAGCAGGGCGATATGTTGCGGGGGTTTTTTTTATGTCTAATTTTAGGAAAACTAAAAGTTTAAATTTATCACAGTCCTTGCAATATTCAAAATCATAGCACTACTTTGAGAGGGCACATACATTGTGATGGCGCATCTCTTTGCAAATGAAATAAACTACTGAGTTAATCTTTGCATGTAAACT
The DNA here is from genome assembly GCA_916700685.1 of Adelosebastes latens. Classification (NCBI taxonomy): domain Eukaryota; kingdom Metazoa; phylum Chordata; class Actinopteri; order Perciformes; family Sebastidae; genus Adelosebastes; species Adelosebastes latens. Next base: position 36,146 of record CAKAKR010037279.1, read on the forward strand.
ATTAATTAAAAATCTGTACTTTGTTTTTGAGGATTGATACAGTACCACAAAATACAATATCGCGATACTTGATATTCTTGATATTCCCGCAAAAAATAGTCTGATTGTATAGAAGTCTATGAGAAAATGAGCCTACTTCTCGCCTGATTTATTACCTCAGTAAACATTGTAAACATGAGTTTATGGTCTCAATTGCTAGTTTCAAGTCTTCTTCAATACAGCATGATGTCCATTTAGTAAATTATGGTCCCATTTAGAGTCAAATAGACCATAAAGCAGGGTATGTTTTAGGGCGTGGCTACCTTGTGATTGACAGGTCGCTACCACAGTGTTGTCCAGTCTGGAAGTTGTCCGTGTTTTCGTCTTAGAACTTTAATCCTTTCACAGTGTTTTCAGGTCATGAAAGTTAATTATAACCTTTTTGGTCGCCTAAAAGTGTCTTATCTAGTGTTCGGTTGTACTTACCTCCACCCTCTCGTGTCACTTCTGGTTGCTAAAAACCAAGATGGCGACGGCCAACATGCCAAACTTGAGGCTTCAAAAGGGCAGTCCACAAACCAATGGGTGACGTCACGGTGACTACGTCCACTTCTTATATACAGTCTATGCTTCATACACGCAGCATGTTAACAGTAGTATATTTAGGGGCCCAAGTTCCACATATCAATTAAAACTAAACAGGCACAATTTACATATTACATTTTCACTCTCCCATACCTCTTAGAAACAAATGATTTTTGATGGCAAAGTGACTACATGGAATTTTAGATTCAAATACACAACATCAAGAAGATATTTATTCAAACACAAAATGGCAAGCGGCTCTACACATACCGGCTGTTAATTGCTTGCTATCTGCATTTAAAAGCCTTGGACTTGCCTCGATACCTTTCTTCAATAAAACAGATTTGTAACATATTTGAATTGTATATTTGTCGCCTCATTTACACTTATTAGAAGAACTGCAAACAGATGACAGTGTGTTGAATAACATACTGCAGATTCCTGCCCACCTATATGACAATCATAATTCCACTTCATTTGCATCAAGAAAAATGTGCTTTTAAGGCTCGGGAGCTGAGAAGATTAGATTAGAGCAAGATGTGCTGTTATTAGATAATGCTGTAGATCCATATGTCAGGCATGACTGCATGATAGAAGTCCTGTTGTAATAATTCGGGTATGGAGAAGTAAAGCCTGAAGTGGAGGCAATTGATTTCAGAGAGTTGCTGCTATACATTACATTACGGTATGTGATGTTACAGCTAAAAGGTTCCCCCTCTGGCTTGCATAATGCTCTGTCACCGTTCTAGCCCGCGGATAGGCGGCAGGGATCCTGCCATACATGCTTAAGTGCTTACGACAATTAGCTGATTCTGGGTGGTTTGGATCTAATTGAAACACAAGGGAGTGAGAGTGATTGAGAGATTTGCCTCTCCAGTGTAGATGGAATATTCATGAACATGTTGCCAGGACTTATCGTGTTCAACCAAGTCCTTCAGTGTTTGCCTGCAGAGAGAATCTGCTTTCTTTCATCCATCCGTTTCCTGGATATAGAAACAGAGGCTGAAGATGAATTTTTCTCATATGTCGTTTAATGAGTTTGTGTGTATGAGAGCTTACATGTGCATGTGATGGTTGTCATGAATTTGTGGTGCACTGTATGGGAATTTTCAATGCACGTGTGTTTGTCTGTAACGTGTGTCGCTGCATTCACATGGACATGTAACATGGCTCTATTGGTGTGTGTACCTGTTGTTCACTCTCGTATATCAAAGTAAGTGTCGACTAATGCACACCTGGTGGACAGGTACCTAAGAAAAATGAAATCATGTGAAGGAAAAGGTTGAATTCACGCACACTGATGGCACTTATTCCGTTATATGTTATCCCTGTATTCTAACTTGCATTATTACACAGCTTTGTTGAATACTCCATTCTGATTGGTCAATTACATTGACATTATTCTATGGTCTGTTATTTCTTTATAGCAGACCACTGCTGTGTATAACAGACTGTTTCTTTGGACGCAGTTCTGATATCGGACTCTGGAGGACCATTTTTGCGTCAAATGATTGATTTCTAAGTAAGTAGCAGTGTAATAAATGGGATAATGTACAGCGAGCGGGTTATCGCCCTATTGGGGTTTATTTCACAACAATGACCGGCTTGCTGTACATTATCCATTTCTTATTTTATGTCTCAGATTCTCATTTTGTTTTTTACTTGTGTGATTTTATGTTATACATATTTATTTAGCTTTGTTGGAGGGGGCTTGAGACCCAAGGGTTTTCATTGACAACAACTGCTTCTGTAATTGTTATGCATTTGACATAAATAACTTGAAACACTTAGACAGAACATTTCAGTCATGGACCTTCGTCAGGCGTCATATTCACTATGTGAAACAACACAACTTAACGCTAAAGCAACAGGCTGTAACAGCCAAGCAAAAGAGGAGAGCAAATCTCAAACACTTGAGACAATTAGCACATCAGTAACTGACCCTTCAAATATCCTTGAATATTTCCATTGGGTAACCATTGGGTATTTAAAAGGGTCAGGAATTTTGATTGGTTGTCACAAACTGTGGCTTTAGTCTAAAGATGTGATGTTTGTTTTGCATTGTGAAGGTCCATAATTGAAATCTTGTGCGTCTAAGAAAAAAACCTGTAGGTTTTTGTTCACTCTCATATACAAAGATGGCTTGAACACACCTCTGTACATCCTAATTTAGATTATTTCATTTTTTAGTTGAACAATTTCATGCTCTTCTATGGGTTGAGCAAAGTCTCGGACCCTTTCGAAAGCCTATGGGATGCCATCAAAAGTGAAGTGTCATATAGCTAAAAACGAGGCTCTTCTAGCTGAAAAATGTACATTTGGTAAACATGCATTCTTGAGTTGTGCAAACACATGCAAGAATGAAAACACGCACAAAGTAAGGAAATGCACTCCAAGTCTGCTGCAAATACTAGAATACATTCAAGATTTAAAGTACAAACACTGATAGAAATGCACTCCAGTTGCATTAAGGCTGTGCAATTAATCGAATTTCAATTACAATTTTGGCTTCCGTCAATTATGAAAACAAAATAATCAACATAAAATGATTATTGTGCCGCTCCCTGCTCCCGGCGCGACTGTCAACCGGGGCGGACTATCTTTTTTTGCCGTGTCATCATCATTCATATCTATTCAACCAATGTGTTTATGATAAAAATTCTTTACTAAAGCACAAAATTCTTCATAGATCTAGCCTCTTAATTTTGCTCTCAAAAGTGCACTAGATTGATGCATTTAACTTTAACATGGAGGTTACAAAATGTTCTTTCTAAATACATGTTTCCAAAGTCAACGAGTAATCGTGTTAAATAATCTCAATATTGACCAAAAATAATCGTGATTATGACTTTTGCCTTAATCAAGCAGCCCTAGTTAGCATTACTAACATTACCTTCAGTCAAGTGAGTGTTTTGATATTTCTGGTTTTTGGAGCATATTGCCTTTGTCCTCAGGGAGCACTGTCGTTTTCACCCAAAAGCAGTTCTGCTCTTTTTCATGAATACGAATACCTAATTTCAAATGTGTGTGAGTGTGCTGCGCGTCTGTCTGCCTGCAAACGTGTGCACGCCTGACTACACGTGTGTGTTTGTGTGTGTGTATGTGTGTGTGCTCCTTCGGTGCGGGTGGCGGGAGGTAATATCAGATTACGGATGTAAATTGGCAGAGTGGCTCTCTCTCATTATCACTAATAAGACTATGGCCTCACTCTCTGTGCCCTCTCTCCCTCACTCTGTGGTCGGTTAGATGAGAGAGAGATGAGCTGATAGAGAGAGAAGAGGGCCGCTGCAACCCTGTTCCTGAAAGCAAACCATTTCAGCATGCACACACTGATTCAACACACACACACTCACACATTACACACTGATAGCACACCAGGGATCCAGACTAACTTTTTCCACGAGGAGCACAAAAATGGTCCCAATCTGAAGCTCTCAAATCATTCTTATCTTATGTATAGAAACTCTTAAAAAAAACAGAAATCCTCTCTAAACCGAAGCCTCTTTCTTTCCGTCTTTCCTTTTATCGCTCTTTATCACGCATGTAGACATACACCCGCTCACTGTCACTGTTTCTCCCCCTGTCTTTTGTCTCATACACAATTACACATGTACGCACACCACCATTCTTCACACATCAGTCCAAGGACATTACACTAAAACGAGACAGAGATTTATTTATAGTCACGGAAAATTTCTGAGGCAGAACTAACGCTTAACATGCAAACTAACACTCAATTACTCTCACTACTTATTGTCACAAATGCACTGTAGTTCATAATCTAAGCAGCGAATCTCTTTATTATATATGTATTTCTCCGAAGATATGCATTAAGATTGACGACGCCAGAAAGACTCGCGAGCGATTCTAATGGTGCTGTAGAGTCACAATCAATCATGTAGCTTATTGGATATATGGAGCAGTTCAGCGATATCACCGTAAGTCATTTGAACATATGTGGGCATGCTCGTTTGGGAAAATACAAAACACTGGTGTGTGTGTGTGTGTGTGTGTGTGTGTGCAGACAAACACAATCTTCTGTATTTGTGGACACATAAACATAATTATCCCAATACAAAGATAGACGCTAATATTTTTAAGCACTGGCCGCACGGGCCACCAAGCCCCTGAATTTGGTGGCCAAAGAACATTTTTAGTTGTTGTGTTAACTTCTGTAAAAACAACACAGAAAAGGCAATTTAACACAACTTAACACAGACTACCTCAACTGTGACATTTACAGGATGAAAATATATTTTTATTTTACATTGAAAACTCAAGTTCTTTGTTGTCTCTTAGTGTATCCACTACAAAAGATACAGTCTATCTGTTTCGCATAAAACAAACATAATTCAATTGATTAGGAAATAAATGATTGTATTTTTATGTAAATATCTGCTTTGATTTGATTGGCACTAGTAGTTTTAATTATGTATTATAAGCTGTTTAGAGCTGGTGTTCGGAAGTTAAACGGGTCATAATTCCCTCTTATCTATTTTATATTGCTGTGAAAACATCTCCTTTAGATTTTGATAAGTTTCTCGACCAAAATCAACATTTTACAAGATTACATTTGAACACATCATGATGACGTCATAATTTACCTTCGCCCCATAGTAATTTTTACTGAATAGAGCTTATATGTATAATAATGTAACTCAATGGAACCTCTGTTAACAGCTGTTAGCTCCATTATTTAGCCAAGCAGGACTGTGCTGCCCATCGGCTGCTAACAGCTAATGGGTCGCATCCCTAAAGTAAACTCCTCATTTCAACTTCACAAATCAGACGCTCCTCGTCCATTGTTGCGCTTTGAAAGCGAGTAACAGTAATAAATAGAAACATGGCGTCTGACAAAAGTTTAGTCGCACTGTGCAGCGCTGTGATGCTTGCGACCAGTTAGGACAATAGAAATTGTAGAATAGAAAAACAATAGGAAAAAAATGCAATCAAACTAATTTTGTCACTGATGCTCACTCGTGTCGCATTAGGTATAGAGCCTATGGTCAGGACACGTACACCGTAATCTCACTGAGACGCGCAGTCTCAAGCTTCGGTTATACTTTCCGCAAAGACGGTTGCACAGACATGAGCTGACATGGAATCGTGACGAGAAAACGTTTGCGTCTTTTATACTAAATGCAGGTTTCTCCTCACGGCAAAGAGACATTCTCAAAGTTCCTGAAAGTTCTCCATTTTCGCCGCCCATCCACGTCTGTGTAGTTAAAAAAAAATGTGGATGTGCGCGGACAGGTGAAAACCTGCTGCACGCTTCATTCTCAAGAGAGACCTGATAAAACTTGATGGCCACAGAGTAACTTTTTGTGGCCACAGACCATCGGACCATGGTTAATGTCGAACCGTGCAGCACATAAACGATGCAAAAATGGGCACAAAATTGTTTCATCAAGTATTGATAACATTATTCTAACCACACACACAGCACCAACACACTCAATGAATGCAATAATCTCTCTCTGTCTCTCCTTTCCTCTCTGTCTTACTCATCTCTCCATGGACCGCATTCGTTCAGTAATTACATTTCCGCCATTATTCTCGGCTGACATTTCTGTACAGTTAATCATTCCCATTTTGCCATCATGCACAGGTCAAAGTGTGAGGGTAAGTATGAGAGAGAGAGAGAGAGAGAGAGAGAGAGGGAGAGAGGGAGACAACCTAAAAAGATAAAATTACATGTGAATCATGTATGCCTAGCAGGATGTCTGCTGTGAGCACCCACTTGACTACGTGTCTGTATTTGTGTTTGTGCATTAGCTGCATATTTGCATGTATTACCATCTTGGAAATGTATAATTAATATGTCTGTGCATTGCTGCATATGTACTTCACATGCGTTTGTTTGTCCCTACACACTTTATACTTTATGGCCCTGTTCAGACCTGGTATTAACATGCATCCTGAGTGATCAGATCACAAGCGGACAGCTCTAAGTACAGGTGTGAACACACTCAAGACCCATTGAGATCCGATCGCTCAGACCACATTCAGAGGTGGCCTGGGCCACATATTTTTTTATGACAATAGCCAAACAACAGCAGAAAAAGAAGAGGAAGAGATAGACAGAAGTACAACAAAAGAACAACAATAACACGCAAAATGGATTCTCGTGGCTGGAGTACATAGAAACACGTTGTCTGATTTCCATTTGGGCCGAATCTAACATAAACTTGATATATTGCAACCGGTCGATATATGAGGAGATTTCGGAGAAGTTGAAGGGGAATAGTTATAGTCGAGCTTGGCAGCAATGCCAACGTAAAATAAATTGTTGTGAACACGCCAAGGGATAGACCGTCCTGTATTGTTTTGATTTCTTTTCCCGCTTCTTCTTCCGCTTCTTTTCTTCGTCTCTTTCCGACCGATGGGATCACAAGTGGTCACTCAAGACACATGTGGAAACGCATTCTAATGCCAGGTGTGAACAGATGTACTTACAGCTGTCCGCTTGTGATACGATCACTCAGGACGCATGTTAATACGAGGTCTGAACAGGGCCTTTGACACAATATACGACCATAGTAATAACGTGTAAAGTGATGATGTGCAGGCGCCCACTCTCACCAGGAGGGTCACAACCCTTGGCCTTGGATGCACCCTCGCATACGCTTGTGTTCGTGCATGTGTGTGTGTGTTTCAAGCCAATCTGGCTGGCGTCTGCTCACTCCTCTATCCACTGCAGGCCGTCTGCCGTCTTTTATTTCTGCTTTAATGACCTATAAAGGGACTGTTACTTTTTAAATAAACCATAAAGCAAGGGTCATAAAAGGGGAGTGCAGTGTTGGGCACAGGCCAAGCTCTGAGAGAAGTGTGTGTGTGTGTCTCAGTGTGTATATATATACGCTGGAGTGTGCACTAGCGAGTGTGTGTTTGCATATGTTACCAATGTACAGCAAGCTGAACCCGCCGCCAAGGAGATATCACAGTCTGAGAGAGCTCTGGTCTGTAAAATGATAAGCCTACATAAGTGGTGACCTTGCTTCACATAGAGATGAGTGGGTGGGTGAGGAGCAGGTCCAAGGCTAGAGTCTCTTTTTTTTCTTCCAAGCCACTGTCTTGGAGTTGCTGTGGTGGGTGTAGAAAGAAGCGAGCCCGGGGCGGCTTCAGTAGCTCTTCGTACAATGAATAAAACCCCTTTGCAACAACTTATATCACGGAGGACTCTTTTATATTCCCACGACCGACAGAGGAAGCTTATGAAAGCGCTTAGAGATGCTGAGAAGTGGTTGAGGCAGGTTCAACCAAGCACTACTGACAGTAATATATGGGTCTTAATAGGTGCATGGTGGTGATATCTGCAGGAGGTGTAATTTCAGTAATGCTTGTGACAGAAAGAAAGAAAAAAAAGTTTAGGAAACAGTAAAGTGCCTGTCTCAGAAGAAAGGTCTTTGCACCATGCATATTTACGTCTTAGTTAGAGGAATGTGTGGGTGCGAGTCATCGCTCCCTGTCTCTCTCCTCTACCCCCCTCGTTATGCGCTGCGATTCTAAAGCCAAACATAAAAAACGGGGGAAAAAAAATAATTGCCCGTTTTAGCAGAGTGTAACGTCGAAAAATGTGTGTCGCTCATGCAGAGCTTCAAACGGGCTCGGCGAGGAACAGAGAGCAAATCTTAGCACGCCGCGTTTAGGACATCAAACGGGCCGCAATCAACCGCTTCGCAGAGAGGAGGAGGAGGGACAGGAGGGGTTTGGAGGTGGCGGTGGCGGCGGCGGCGGCGGCGGGGGGCTCATTTCCTTTGACGTTCATGCACTTCTTCTCCCATAAGAAGAAGTTTAGCTACTTCCAGCATCTATCGAGAGAGAGAGGCACCGACTGTGAGACGAGGTATTGGGTGATACAGACATGTGGAAGTGGAACAAAAGCTGCAAGAGGTTATGTAGGAGGTTGTGTGGGTTATGCAGACAGGTACAGAAGGATGGGCAATGCAGGGTGGCAGAGTGAAATCCCCGGCTTTTTAAAATATTTCCCCAAGATGTCATCATCTGTTTGTGGTCTTTTCGTAATTAGGAGGCAATCTTATTTTCCATGCAACTGACAAAATAGACCGATGTAGATTTTACTTGCAAACATATCTTGTTGCAGCGCTCACGAGGAGCCGTTTGGTGGGAAAACTTCTGGTGTTGGTTCAGAATAGATGAAGGGCTGGCAAAAATATAATTTGAACAGACTGTTTTTTATAAATCTTTAACATCAAGGATTCAAATGTTGCCTTAAAAGTTCTTTTCATTTTGATTAATCTACCAATCATCTTTTGGATGAATCAGTTTGTCAATAAAATGTCACAAAATGGTGAAAAAGGGCCATCACAACTTAAAGTGGCCTCCTCAATTGCTTTTTTGTCAGACTAACAGTCCAAGACTTTAAAGATACTCAATTTACAATGATGAAAATGAGAAAAGCAGCAAGTCTTAACTTAACTCTTGGTTGGGTGATATGTTAAAATTTTCCAACCAGCCACCGTCAGCCCAACAACCAGCGACCACCGTTACATTCATGCAGGTGTGGGCATAACCCCCCACTGCGGTAGTTTCAGCTGGGAGATCAGCGGCGAAGCATCGTAAAAAACACACTTCATTCAGAACCTAAATAAAACTCACCAAACCATCTTGGTTAGTCTTTCCAGCAATCGCCAACTCTGGTTTGGTTGAAATAAACCTTTAATTCACGGTTAGATGTAAAACTATGCCGGCTTTACACTTTGTTTTCCCCCGCTGTCTGTCTCTCCGCCTGCAGAGCAGCAGATGTGCGGCTCTCGTTCTTCAAAGGGGGACCATTAAATTAGCAAAATAAAATGACAAACATCGCCCAAAAAATCGCTCAAAAAAACAACCGGTGATGTACTCAGCCAATCGCCAATAGCCGATGTATTCATCCAATCGCCCATCCCTACTGGGCATTTTTAGCTACACGCTAGCGGCGTGCCTCTATGGTTGAGAATATCGGTCTGTCAGTCAGTCATGCTACCAACTGGTTAGGGATTTCATTCGTCACATAATTTGGTACCAATACTTTGGTTTATGATCAAATACCGTATCTGCAAAACCCACCATCCTCAGCTTTACTTTGTGTGTTTAGTGCTAATTAGACTTCATTTAGAATGACTAGACTGAAGTGTCACAAAATAGAGAAAAAATAAAAAGATTTCGAGAACTCAAAGTGGCATCCTTGGACTCACAGTCCAAGAAACATAATTCTAAAGATGGATATTCAATTTAGAAAGCTGTAAACCAGAGATAAACAGGAAATCCTCACATTTAAAACATTGAAACCAGTGAGTGTTTAGCATTTTTACTTTTTCTTACTCACAATTTTAAAACTTGTTTTTAATTTTCTGTTGTTCAGTCGATTAAACAACTAATCGCTTCAGCACTACTTGTCCCAGCATATCGGCTAGTACCTTATTGTATCCACGATATATGTATGTAATTTGCACCATTATGGTTTGTACCATTAGAGACTCTTAATGCAGCTCAAGTGACAAATTTGTAGTTTGAAGGGATGCATTGACATTTTAAAATACCGTTTTCGTCAACGCTTGTCAAAAAATTGTTTCACATTTGGCCTTTGCAATCACACACAAAACACACTATTAGCGCGGGACTTGTGGGAAATATTAACAATGCCGACATTATTTACAGAAACTGCAGAACAGATGTCTCTCCCTCAAAGTGACAAATATCTGCTGACAAAAAAATCATTTAAAATGTCAAAGTATGCCTTTTAATATCTTTGAAATGTACCTATTCCAAAGATTTGCCCTTCTATGGGCACTGCTATGGTGACAAGCTATTTGTTGCAAGCTGTTCTTTTAAAATGCAGACAAAACACGCAGGGAGAAACATTTCCCCTGGATGCTTACTTCGGTGTAACAGTCTTTTATTTCATAAACCTGCAGTAGATCGACAGGCTGACAAGCTGCAATAAAGTGTTCTTTGATCCGTCTCGCACTCAAAGCTGCACTCCGCTCATTCCAGTCTTCAACTTAACTTGTAACTTTTACATTACAAAGATCCTTGCCTCCAATCACCTCTTCAAACACGTCATCTCCCCGCGAGTCGCGCTGTATTTCTCCTGTCCTTGCCTCACCTCGCCTTTCTTTCGTCTGCCAAGTCGCTTTGTGCCTTTTCTTTCTTAATGTTAATTCACCTCTGATCTTTCACTGCTCTCCCTCTCTCCCTGCTCTGTCTTCTCTCTCTTTTTTTCCCCCTTTCTTTTCTCACATCTCTCCTGCACTTCTTTTGTCCTTGATTACCTAGTAGTGAGCTCCTGGCTGTGTCTCCCTGCCACTGGGTAATGGACTATTTGCATGCAAATGGCAGTGCCTGGAAAGATTAGACAGGGTGGAGTGGATGGTGGAGGAAGCAAGGGAGGAGGAGGAGGAGAATGAGGAAGGCAAGGAGACAGACAGACTTTATTGAAGGAGGGAAAGGAGGTGGAAAAGAAGCTCAAAACCAGATGAAAGGCAGGGATGAGTGCGTTCTGCTTTTTATCGTTTTGGCTGTCTGGAGGTCTAGATGATTGTCTTCGTTAAGACGCCATTATTGACAGTTGCTTCTATGTGTGTGCGTGCATGTGCATCTCACTGCAGCGGTGGGTGTGTTTGTGTATGCGAGTGTACGCGATGCTCAAAAGACTGAGAAAAAGAAAAAGTTTGAAGGCCTGTGCCTCAGTATTTGCATGTTTATGTGCGCCTAACTAGCTTAGCTCCGAACTTGGGGAAGATAGGGCACTGCGGCATCTCTATTTCTGAAAAATTAAAGCTGGAGACCAAAGGTTTTTTGTCTGGAGAGAGAAGCCCAGGCCTCGCCGCCTCCTCCCCCCCTCCTCCGACTCCTCCAAATAAATAAGAATTTTTGATTACAGTAATCAGGGCCATTAATAATGCAGACGCTGTGATGATGCAGAGGAGATGAAAGATGGCTCTTCTCAACCTTTCTGTGTTAGGAGCGAGGGGAGATAGCTGCTAGCTAGCCGCAGACACACATTTGCACATGCACATGCACGTACACGCGCGTGCAAACACTCACCCACACGTATTCGGCATCAGTGGAGACATGAGACCCAAAACACAACCTTAAAGAGATATAAAAGTTTTAGGGCTATTTTCATTCCGACTCCCAATTATATTTGGTACAACAGTCCCGACTAGTTTTACTGCTCAGAACAAGGGTTACGTTTAGGTCATTTTGAGAGTTGTTGATAGACATTATAGATATATAAGACGCCACAGTATGTCGCTCTTTATTTACGTTATTTCACAGACAGGTATTGGCGGAGTCGTGAATTGGATTTGTAGCATCTTTAGCACTCTTTGAATGCTCCCCCTCGCACCTACCTCGCACAATCAGAACATATTACATACCTCACCTTCCTCACACACACTCAGCCACACACACACACACACACACACACACTCCTCACACCGTGTGTGTACCTCTCCCTCCCTGAGGGTGAGTTGGCAGCGGGCCAGCGGTGGGGAGAGAATGCATAAAGAGCTATTGTGGCTGTTGTCGTTAATCAGGCCCGTATGCTTTCTGACAGCAGCGTGCGAGGAAGGGAGACTGTCTCTCCTATAGCCTCTCCATACACTCGCTCTCCTCCATTAGCTTACACCAGCCAGACAGACAGTCTCCAGTTACAAAATGCTAAAGCGTAATGGCACACAATATCGAAAGGGAAGAAGGAGGCAGAGGGAGGGCGAGACGTGGGAGAGAGGCGTATAGCACCGGGGTGGCATAAACTGGATGCCCCGGCACCCCCCGCCGGCGTCCTGAACGCTGATAAATGAGGGGTTAAACATGGAGCAGTTCGTGTGTGTGTGTGTGTGTGTCTACATGTTGGCTGCTGATCCATCGTGAGCATGCACTTCTGCCGGGCACATGGACGTATTTACATCTGGAAGCGTGCACGGACCATGTATATGTGGTTATATGTGTGTGTGTGTGTGTGTTCATCACAGATCCACAGAGACCATGTCAAAGACTGCGTCTCCTACAGGTGTAAGCCCCGAACATCTGGCTGGCACATTTCAAACGCTCAGAAAGGCAGAAGGGGTGGGGCGAAGCCACAGTGGAGGGCTGTACCACAGTCATTAAACAGCGGAGGGTTCGGGGGGGGGTGGTGGGGGAGACCAGGACTGCACCACTACGGCATACACCTGCTCCTTGCACGTCTGTCTGCCCACAAGACCAGTATTTCTTCCACGATGTGTTCACGCAGCGCGGTGGCCACCCATCGAAAAACGACAAGGCTAAAAAAGCAGACATCTGGAGCCAATCAAGACCGCGGCGGTTCATCAGCAGTGAAAGGGGAATACCAGTTTACAGATTTAGATGCATTATTTTCATGGCAAAATCCAGTCATTGATGATGAAACAACAACTCGTTTTTAAAGCTAGAAATCAGAAAACTGTGAAGTTGCATCAGTATTGATCTCCTGGGGGACTGCTGATGTTTGACTAATGAGATTCACCAAAAAAAGAGCAAGTGGTGATTTGAACTTGAACGTGTTGTCTTGTTATATGCCTGGTCTGACAAGGCGTTGCACGTAGTTTATTTGGAACGCTGGTTACATGCTCCTTCAGACATGGTGCTTGGACAGTCTGGGGAAAAAAGGAAAAAGACTCTTTTTAGAAGGCCGGATAATGGGCTCTCTTATGCCCAATTTTTTCAACTCTCCAAAGCATAAAATTTGACAGTCACCCCCGCTTTCTAGAACGATTGGCCAGGTGTGGAAAGGTGTGAAAATAGGCAGAGCACCAAACGTATTCTCTGCGTTGCCAGCAATGGAGGTGTTGCACTTAAAAAAAAAAAAATGAGGAGGGAATGACTGAAACCTGAATCAAGTTCTGAACAGCAAAATATATGCTGTATCAAATACAATCCGATAGACAGAATCTTTCTTCACTTTAAGTTAATCTTTTGCATTTGGTATTAAACACATATTAAAAGATGTAGCTATCTGTGTTAACTGTAAATGCTACATTATTTTCAGCAGCCTGTTTTTTGATCTCATGTTTCAGTCAGTGGGCAACTCCAGGGTCTGAAAAGTGAAGCCATTACTGAAGTGCCTTCAACTTGCATTCTTTCTAATAGCCAGCAGGGGGCGTCTCCTCTGGTTGCAAAAAGAAGTCTGATTGTATAGAAGTCTATGAGAAAATGACCCTACTTCTCAATTGGTTTATTACCTCAGTAAACATTGTAAACATGAGTTTATGGTCTCAATCGCTAGTTTCAAGTCTTCTTCAATACAGCATGATGTTCATTTAATAAATTATGGTCCCATTTAGAGTCAAATAGACCATAAAGCAGGGGATGCTTTAGGGCGTGTCTACGTTGTGATTGACAGGTCGCTACCACGGCATTGTCTGGTCTGGGAGTTGGCCGTGTTTTCGTCTTTCGTCACAATGTGTTTTCAGTTCATAAAAGATAATTGTACCATTTTGGTCGCCCTAAAAATGTTTAATTCAGTGCTCAGTTGTACTTAGCTCCACCCTCTTGTAACTTCTGGTTGCAATGACCAAGATGGCGATGACCAAAAACCAAGATGGTGACGGCCAAAATGCCGAACTCGAGGCTTCAAAACGACAGTCCACAAACCAATGGGTGGCTTCACGGTGACTATTTCCACTTCTTATATGGTTTCAATGACTAGCCCCGCTTTATTTTGACCTCTACGCTTAACTTTGTTGAGCCTTCACATGTTTCATTAACTGGCGATAGGAGGATGTAATAAAAGATGATTTGTGAAGGCGGTTAATGCCAAATGAGCCTATAAATTTAGAATTAGTTATTTCTACCATATACTGCTGTAGCATCTTGATATAGGCTACGCAGTAATAATGTAAGCCTAAGGCGTTTACAGTATGTTGATCTTTTGAAGACATTATTGCCACATGAATACACTTATTACATTATGCGGAGTCCAGTAGTCATCTACGGCCAACGCTTGACCTTCCAGTTACATCACCTCCAGTAGGGCTTAGCACTGTACACATACACAGCATGGAGTTTACACATGGATGATGGAGGCACAGTGCCGGATTTAACATTCACACTATGGGCACTTACATGTCAGCACACATCAGCTGGAGTCAACTACGCTCATGGTGTACGTGATTCACATGGCAGAGTGGAGAGGGAAGATTCTCAATGGGGTCCGCATGCGTCGGCCACGTCGGCTTCAAACGCGTCTGGGTGAGTCAGGTTGAGGGGGCGATGCGTGGTCGGACTCCCAATGCCTCACGATCGGGTTTTTAACCTGGATGTGGCTCATATTTGCTTCAGTCGTGTGACTCAGACTGATTCAGACTGGACGTCCACTCAGTTTATCATCTGTTTTCAATTGACAGAGAGTCACTTTATGTGACAGCGGAGTCTCTCAGCATGAATGTGCCGGTCCAATCTACTCCAGTCACAGCCTGCGAGTCGTGTAGCACGTCATCTGATGCCTGCTGTGCCTGCAGATGCCAGGGCGGCTACCTCTGTTGTAGGACAGGGCACAGGTCACCACCCCTCTGCCTCTATCTGTCTCTCTTCCTCTCTTTTTTTCTCCTTTTTCCTCTCCTTCAATCTCTCTATCTCCCTTCTCCTCTCCCCCTCCCTCCCTCCCTCCCTCCTCTTTTTCACTCCTCTGCACTGACACGTTAGTCAAATCTGCCCATTATGCGCTTCGTTGGCCATGCATTGCTTTTTATATCTGGCATAAAGCAGTCAATGACACTGAAAAGAGAGAGCACATGAAAAGAAAAAAAAAGGTCCACACAGAGAAAGGAGTCTCTTGGTTTGGTAGCCTTTAAATGTGAGCATCTCATAGTAAGCATCAGTCGTCAGTGTCACGGTTTGTTTTTTTGAAAGCTTCCTCGTCATTGGGGTATACAGGGTAAGACAGAAGGCTTGTTACAATAATTATACACTCAGCAGTACGGCCTATCATTTGGCACAAAAGACAGGAGCATGTGTCTCAACATGAGCAGGCCAGAGCTGTTTTACATAGAAAACTGTTGGGGTGGATGATATTTGTATTAGTGCTCCAGCTATATACATAAATACCCACTGACCTTATGTATAGTATTTACATATGTGTATTATATTTTCTGGTGGTGGTAGGGCTGCTTATCATTTAAAATGTTTGATACTGGTACCCATACGACACCTGAATTTCATTACCAAAACAACACTTTTTTTCTATACCTCAATTTGAATAGGACTGCCCCCTCTTAGTCGATTAGTCGACTAATCGGTCGTTTTGGTCTAAGTTGACTAAGATTTCTTTAGTCGACTAGTTGTTTTTTTATGCTTTTTTTTCATGCTGAATGACTTATTTCCAAGAAACTTATGAGCACATCTCTGGTAAACACAAAATTTAAAGTGGTGCTTTTATGTGATTCTTTGTGGAAAAAACTCAGTTTAAAGATCTGTCGATTAAATCAGCTAATCAATTAGTCGAAACAATTACGTGAGCGTTAGTCGACTAAGAATTTCTTTGGTTGAGATCGGCCCTATAATTTGATTGTGAAAGAACCAAAAAATCTATTCAATCTATAGTACAAGTCTATCACTTGTACTCACTTTATTTATAACATTATGGTCCTCAAAACCTTTTTTTATTTTAACAAAAGAAGCCAAAGATCTCACATGTTACATTTTGTCTAATCGAGACAGCCGTCCATGACCTGCCGAGCAGGGCAAAAGCTCAGCTCTGTAAAGGAAAGGGGTGTGCTGGATTTATAACACAATACAAAATGAGAGTCATTGCAAAACGGAATCGGCACAATAATAATTTTATGTTGATTATCTTGTTTTCGTAATCTTTGTAAGCCAAAATTGTAATTGAAATTGGATTAATTGCACAGTCCTACGTTCTGTTTCCCTTTTCTAGTCCGAGTAGTATTGACCAATCACGTTCGAGCAGGCTTTGGTTGAATGCAAGTATACAGTCCATGTGGAGAGCAAGAGAGGCAGAACGCATCGGCTATCATCTGACGATGATTTAGCTTTTCATTGGTTTAAAATTAGCTTTTAATATGGCTAGTAGTGAAACAATCTGGTCGTACACGTCGTCTCTCAACTCCAACTCCAGTTTCGCATCGCAAATTGCTAATAGGACTGTAAACAATGAGCAGTGCACGGAAAAAGGCTGTCTCGGCCCAGATCCGCTGGCTACACCGAAACCCCAGAGATATAACCCCTTACCCCGAGAGGCTTATCTGTCGTCAGACCGATAGTCGATGGGTTCCGAGGTTGACACCACAGGCAGCCGCACAAAAACTTTGCACTAAATAAACTTGTCTTGTGATTTAAATCAGGAACCATCTGATCAAAGAATAAGTCAACAAGATTACAAATCCGACCAGGTACAGACAAATTTTCGTCACTACCAAAAAATTGTCCCATTAGGTCTGAATCCTCTATTTGAATGCCAAGCAGTCGTACGGTACAGCTTTTTAAATTTTTCGTTCTGGGAAGGCAGTGGCCGAACTGCTGGAGGCATAAAAGCAATTCTGGGTCCTGCACAGTGTTGCAACTTTTTGAAAATATAGGGCTTTGGCCGCGGCTATAGTTGCCTGTGATGGGAGTGAGCTGTGAAGACTATAATCAGTGTCAGCTCACACAGCCAGACCTGACACCGCACGCTGAGACGCAATATCTCTCCCTCTCACACACTCGTACAAACACACATTATGCACATCATGCACACACACTCTCTTTCTCAATCTGTCTCTCTTTCTCCCCATCTCAGACTCACACCCACGCTTTCTTTCTCTCACACACACTCACACACACACACACACCATTACAGTGAGTGACCAAGCACCCAGGCATCTGGGGGGGGGGAGTGGACAAAGAGATTGTCACTCCACATTCAGTGTGTTGAGTGTGTATTGCTCTCACCAACACGAGGATGGCAGGACTTGTGTCTGTCTATGTGACAGTGGATGTGATTCCCAGTGAAGTGTGTGTGTGTGTGTGTGTGTGTGTGTGTGTGTGTGTATACTTATGTGCATTCCTTGCCTTTTATCTGGGTATAGCCTCAGAGCAATTCACAGCCTGTCAGTCACTCTCTAGGACTGGCAGTAAGAGTGAGAGGGAGAGAAGGACGGGATGGAGAAAGAGAGAGAAAGAGAGGCCGAGCAGCAGGAGAAAGAAGAGGGATTAACCACAATTGGGAGATGGAGAAGGACAGCGAGAGGCTGAGAGGGAGGACAAGAGACGGAAAGGGAGAGATGGTGATATAGAGAGCGGTAGAGGCTGTTTGCTCCCTTGGGTGCATGGGTTAGGGCAGCCCGCGGGCGCAGTTGGCATGCAGCTGGGCGCACTGTCTCTCAGTCCCTCCGGCGGGCTGTGTGCTCGCACTGCCTTCCCTCGGAGAGCAGAGGTCGAAGGGAAAGAGGAGTGTATGTGTGTGTGTGTGTGTGAATGAATGTGTGTGTGTGGCTGCTGCCTCATCAAAAATGCCAACACTGCTACACCATAGCCCATATCTGTTTATGGGCTCATTGCTCAGTCCTGTTGTTGCTCAGGGGGACCATTTGCAGTCACACTTGCATAATGATAATAATAGGGTGACTTGGAGTGGTTGTGAGTGTGTGTGTGTGTGCGTGTGTGTCGATGCATGTGTTTATGTGCATACTGGCTCCTTCCATTTCCTCCCTCGATTTGTTTGTCCATCCTCGTCTCCTCAGCTCTCCTCATCTCTCACACTCAATCAACCCCCACCTCTTGTCATCCCCCTAACTCCTCCACGCCCCGTCCTGCCCCCATCGACCGAGCACCCACACACATGCCCTGGTATGACCCCATGGGCACGCCGCAAACCGACATGGCACGGCCCACTTTAACCATACAACACTGGACGAAAGGTGATGATTGCATCACACGCATCGCCGGTCTCCTCACTCCTCCACCAAAACCGACACCCCACCAACCCATCATTAGTTCACATGCCACATTGGGTGCGCTCATTTTTCTTCCTCCCCTTTTCTAATTTTACAGGGCTGGGATCATTTTACACCCAATGTGTTTTTTCTTTTTTTCTTTAACCGCAGGGCGGTTTGGGCCTGCAAAGTATTTGAGAAAAACACAGTGAGCAAGCGGGCCCTCCTTTAGTACTCCAGCTCACATACACAGTATATTGCTGTGTTGCAATGTTATAATAGTTTTAAATTTTAAATTTGTTTTTTATTTTATTTTAGTTTTGACTTTTCAATTTCATTTTAGTTTAGTTTTAGATAGATTTCAGAGTGCGCCATGTTTTACTTAAGTTTTAGTTTTCAGAAAGGTTTCGTTTTTATATATTTAGTAGGGCTATCAATCGATTAAAATATTAAATTGTGATTAATTGCATGATTGTCCATGAGTGATTGTGATTAATCGCAAATTAATCACGATGCCCACTTCATGATAATCACATGCAGTTTGGGGCAAGTCATAGTCAAGTTAGCACACTGACACAAGGACAGCTGTTGTTGCCTGTTGGGCTGCAGTTTGCCATGTTATGATTTGAGCATATTTTTCATGCTAAATGCAGTACCTGTGAGGGTTTCTGGACATTATTTGTCATTGTTTCGTGTTGTTAATTGATTTCCAATAATAAATATATACATACATTTGCATAAAGCAAGCATATATGTCCACTCCCATGTTGATAAGAGTATTAAATACTTACATACTTACATATCTCCCTTTAAGGCACAATCATGTGATTAATAGCAGTTAAATATTTAATTGATTGACAGCCCTAATTTCTATATAAAAATATGAAGAAATTTATTTTTTGTAATTTTTTTGCGCATATATTGCAACTGTGATAAATGTGTGTTAAAAAGGCATTTACCATTTAATCTTGACTTTGTACAGAAAAATACAACTGAATACCTTCAGAATTCAAGTTTCTGTCTTTCACCGAACTAAGAATAGCTTAATTGCCTTGTTAACTCATCGTAAAACAAACTACATTCAAACTTGACAGGAACAAAATTAAACTCACCAAAACATTTTGGTTAGTTTTTCCACTGTTCCAACAATCACCAACTCTGGTATGGCCGAAATAAACCCTTAATTCAGTGAGTTGGATGTTAAAATATGCCGGCTCTAAAAGCTGTGTTGCCCCGCTGCCTCCCTTAGTGGCTCTCACTCTTTCTTTGGAGGCGAACCATTAAATTAGCAAAATAAAATGACAAAAATCAACTGCCGAAGTACTCTGCCCGTCGCCGATAGCCCATATATTCGTCCAATCGCCCAACCCCAGTACAGGTGCCATTTATGCTTGCAAGGACTAGATTCCTCTGTCGAGATGCCTCTTCTCAGTCTCAAGGCCGAGTGTCCTGCCAGCATAATAAACAGCAGCGCTGCTCATCCTGCAAATTCTACTCTTGAATAGACGAAGGACAGAATTTTAAAAAAGAGGAGTGTGTTTGATCACATTATGTGGTGCCCATATCGTTTGAGCATCTGTGCCCACATATGTGTCTCAAAGGCAGAAAAATATGTGTCTGCCATGCCACATTCCTGCCATCTGACTAACCACATTCCTGCCATAACCTGGCAATTAAAAGCCTTTACCTCCAAATCCCCACCACATAACCTAGCCCAGCAGTGAACTAAGAGCACAGAAAGCCCATTAAAATGGGAAGTGCATGCCAGCTTCTTAATCGAAACACATGTAAGCCATTAAGAGTACACTTTGAATTCTTCTCTGGGAGCTAAAGGGGGAAACAAGACACAGAGGGAGAGAGAGAGAGAGAGAGACAGAGACAGACGTCAACTCGGAGAGAAAATTTGGGATTCTCATCTCACTTAAACAACTTCAAAGTCAGAAGGCAACCGAAGGAAAGAAATGCAGATAATAGAAAAAGAGACATAGACGGAAAGTAAAGAGAAACTGGGGGCTTTGGTTAGTGGGCCGGATGATAGCACTAATATGGGGTGTTTAAGCACTACATCCACTCTTTTGCTGTGCTTTCGCATCTTCAAATCCCCCCCTTCAACATCTTTCAGATGGTTTGGCCGCGGGTTCTTTTGAATTGGGTCCCTATGGCGACAGCCCGGCTGGCGGCCAGAGCAACACTCTTTCCTTATGCTGTTTGGGGGGTGGCAGGGATCACAGAAGGCCACTTCTGAGCACAGAATCTCTCCGAGGCCTTTCTGTCTGTCTGACTGTCGAGTGAATCTACCTCTCATACTTCAGCTCAGTTATCACACCGACATCACCAGTTTTCTTCTTGTATTTTGGTAGTTGTGAGGACCAATTTCTTTTATTAATCCGTATAAAACGCTCTGTCTGTGGTTCCCTTCTGTCTCATTGTCTCTCTTTTTTATTGCCCTCTTCCTCGAATTTGTAATTCCTAATTCAACCTCCCACTGTCTGTGTCTTGTGGTTGTTACATAAGTGAACCCAGCTTCACACATGCATGCACACACTCATACACACACACACACACACTGCCCATTCATAGACCTCTCTCTCTCCTTAGACACACATTCACAGCATCTCTGCTCAGGTTTAACGTTTATGTAATGTTGGAGGGAAGCACCAATATTTTATGGATTTAGGCTTATGGCATTTTCTTGTTCCGATATTCAATGTCTATAGATGTGACCTAAAATCGACAAGGATTTTTGTTTTTATGCCTCTGCACCGGCGACAGATGTGTTTTCGGGTTGTCCTTCCATCCCAAGCAGCAACCTCCGATGCTAAAAAATGAAGACAACGCTGAAGTGCCAAAAACTGCAGTTCCTCAAATGGCCACTTGAGGCTGGCTCCAAAAGCGAGTCAATCCCCATAGACCTCAATGTTAAAATGGCCAACTTTACAGCAGAAATAAAAATGTTTACAGCCTGGTACAAAAAACAGTTTCCGTCTCTATAGCTACCCGTTTAAATTATATATAGGCATAAAGTTAGGCATAATGAGGTCATTGCTGCTTTGAGTGACAGGTGTGTGCTGTACCAGGTCACTAGCTGCTGGCTGCCTGCTCTGCTGCATCACCTGGGCCGCCTCAGCTCCACCGACGATCTACGTCTTTGCCCGTTTTTTGGATTAGCCTGTTAGGCTGTGTCGTCACTGCCAAGATGGCGACGGACGGAGCCACCCACTTTGAGCTTTACAATGGCTCTTCAGAAACCAATGAGTGACGTCACGGAGACTACGTCCATATTTTATGATCCATCCATCCCATTTTTGTGAACGCAATATCTCGGGGACGCTTTGGGGGAATTTCTTCAAATTTGGCACAAATGTCCACCTGGACTCAAGGATGAACTGATTAGAATTTGGAGGTCAAAGGTCAAGATCAATGTGACCCCACAAAACACGTTTTTGGCCATAACTCACATGCTAATTATGTCAATTTCAGACAAATATCTAACAGGATAAAATGATGAAGTAATGACATTTTGGACACACATGGATGTAAACTGCAACTTGACCGGTTGGCGGAGGCATACAACTACAAGGCGGTAATTCTAGTTTTTACCATGTAGGTTGTAAAAGCTTCTGAAATAGTAGTTAAACTCTGGCATTCTGGATCACATGATAATAACATAAACCAAATATAAGTGAAATAAATTAATTTACAAGTGAATGAATTGATGTTAGTTTGTAGTTGTCAAATGAAAAATTTGAATAGATTAAAAAAATGTGACGGGATTCCCACAGAAAATAATAACATGATCAAATACCGCATCATATCCATTGTAGGATTTCCTCCAGGAAACTGTGGTAAGCCGCCCTGATCCTGATTAATCGGATCAATTTAGTTTGTAGACAACGGCCTAAACAATAGTTACTCATTAACCATATTTTTCTCTGAATATTAATGTTTCCCCAGTTCATAAAAAATGTATTACTTTTTTTTGGTGGTCCTAATTTCAGGCGAGTTGGCCCACCTCTGCTATAAAACACTGCGTTGCATCAGATTGGCATGAAAATTAATTGACTGTCCCAGACGTCTAACAAAAAGTCTCTGTTAGTGAACTGTGTTCGCCTTTCAGTGTCCTCTAGAAGTGTCCTGGGCAGAGAGGTTCAACACTGACACACACTACTGAGAGGAAGTCTCACGCACACACACACATATGCACACACACTTTTTATGGGCTATTTCCAAAGTTCTCTTCATCCTTTCTGTTCTGTTTTCTTTTCTTCAGTTGTCCCTCTGACTTTTTTCTTCCTTTTGTAGTTTTGATGCCACTGATGTTTTTATATTCCTTTTCCTTTTCTTCCTTGTCTTTCTTATTGTCAAATCCCTCATGCACTCTCTTTGAACATGTGGACGCACACTCACATTCACAAGCCCACATCACAAACTCTCATAGATAGACTCTTCTCTCTCTGACCCCCTCGTGCATCTCTCCAGTTCCCCCTTGTCTCTTCCTTTCTCCCCTAACCTTTCCTCCATCACTTCTTTTCTTTTCTTCTTTGTCTCTGTTAAGTAGGACTTACTATGCTTTTGTGCTTTTTCCCTTGCTTTTAGTGTGTTATATAGTTTTTTGTGCGTGTAAAAGGTCTGCAAAGTTACAAAGCCCAAAGTCCACGCCAAAGGGAGTTACTCTCCCCCACAGAAACACTGCTCCTGAACTGCCTGAAACGCCTTGTTGAAGTCCTGCCTTTTCTTCCGTAACGTGGTGATGTCACCATGTAACACATTTGTATAATACCTGCCTAGCGGCTAGTTTGGCACGTCCTCAAACAAAACTAGTTAGAGCAGAGCTGGAGAAAAGTCTGAAGAGTTTGGTTGGGTTGACCAATCACAACAGAGTGGGCAGGAGCTCAAACAGAGCGTTTCAGACAGAGGGTGAAAAGAGGTGCTGCAGCACAGCCGGTATGAGAAAAGTAAAGGTTTTTTTTTAACAATAAAGCATGTAAACCCATACCCAAAATACAAGAATGCACCTGAAAATAAGCACAGTAGGTCCTCTTTCCCTTCCTCCCTCTCTCACCCCTTATAACTTTCCCTAAGATGCTCGTTTCTCCCTGCATCCATCGCTCCCTAACTTCCTTCCCTCACTCTTCCTCCTCTCCCTCCTGCCTCGCTATCTCTTCCCCTCGCTGTCTTTGATCCTGTTGGCCTCTGTGTTGGTCGCCCTAGCAGACTGCTGTGGGCTCATTGACCAGGGTTGCAGCAGAGGTGTCCCCATTCATCCCCCCCCTCAGTGCAACATGGACATGTCTAGTCACACTTAACGTTGACAATAAAGGCCTGACTCTCTCCTGCTCTGCCGTCTGTGACCTCCCAACACATCCATGAAAGGGGGAAATGACAAGATGAAGGTCTTTTCTTCTGTTGAGGTTTGTGTGTACATGTACAGTATGCAATTTTTCTTTTAAATGTTTATACAGATGTGTGTTTAAGCTGTAAGCTTTCAAATACTTTACAGTGCATTTTTGACAGTGTGTTTGCGACTGTGACAGCCAAACGTCGCCCTGTGTCAGACTTTCGCAGGTAAAACACACCTCAAGATGCATGTCAAGTTGTAAACGTTGAATTTCATTTGAAACAAGCAAAACATGTTTGGCTTTCAACTGTGCCTTGTGAAGATCAGCCACTAAAAGGTGGAACGTGCTTCTTCAGGCTGCACATAAGCAAACATACACAGGTGTCGTACATAGATGTTTGCAAATGTTTTGCTGTTTTTTTTATATACTTATACACGTTTTGGGTGTTATGTTTTTCCCTTTGAAACCTCCTTCAAAGAACAAACCCTTTTCAACCATATCCAACTGTATAACCATTTGCTATAAGCGGTCAGTTCCTTGACATAACGCTCTTTGACTGAATCGTGTTTTCTTCTGTTATCTGTTGGAGCAAATGTTGCTAGGCCCATACTGAAATGAAACGGCTTGTTTTTGAAATTCAAGTTAAATTCATAGACGGTTAAATGCTCTGACTTGCGGCTTGTGGCGCGGTTCTTCCCGCCGATGTCTGCACGTAGGGTCAGGTGGACAGTCGGGATAATAAGCAGACGGAGATGAGCAGACAGAAAGAGGTGAGGGTTGAGGACAAAGAAGACAAAAGCAGGAGCAGATGTTAACTGCCCAATGACATAGCAGGAGGGTAATTGTACAGTGACTGGAGCGAGCAGTCTATATGTGCACGCATACACTCGTGTTTGTACAGTATTCGCGTACGTGTGAGGGTGTGCGTGTGTGCATGTGTGTACATTGCAGCCACAGGCAGACACATGGGAGCCTGAGGAGCGGTGAATATTACAGAGGAGTGGACCACAGAAGGACCAGGCCCATAGCCAACAGACAGGCCCCACTCATAAATCCTCTCCACGCTGACGCCTTTCCCCTCTGTCTCTCTCTCTCTCTCTCTCTCGTCAATCTGACTTTTCTCTACGTATCCCACTGTGTGTCTCTCTCTCTGCTTTGTCTCACTCATCCATTTTCTGTGTCTTTCTCTCCATTGCTGGGAAAATAGTCTTATGAACAATTTGTAAGTAGGGATGTCACGATACCAGAAATTTAGTAGTCAATACCAGTGAAATTCCACGATTCTCGATACCAATGTGACACCACAGTGAAAAACAAAAGTAAAACTATAAATCCCATGTACTTCAACATACATTTTTGCATACTGTTTTTTGTTATGAAGTTAAACAGGTCATAATTCCCTCTCTTGCTGTGAAAACATCTCCTTCAAACAACTATATTTATTCAAGTTTCTAGCCAAAAACTGCATTTTACAAGATTACATTTGAACACATCATGATAACGATTCTCATTTTTGCTGAATAGAGCCTGAACTCATCATAATGTGTTGAAATTGGCAGGACGAGAGCTAGTTAACGGTAGCTGTTAGCAGTTGGTAAGCAGCACAGTCCTGCACAGAGCTCGATTTCAACATGCAATGTAGCATTATCAGAGAAAGAAATTAGGGTGTGTCCCCTGGAAGCGTCGATAGTGAGTTTACTGTGTCCCAAACACATTTTCTATCCTTTCCAGGACGATGGGACAACGTCAGTCTCGAGTCCTGACGGTACCTGTGGTACCTGTGGTACTGTAGAAAAAGGAGTTCGAGTAGTTTTCAGAAATTTGGCAGACTTGGTACCTAAGAATCAGTTCTCGTGACATCTCTTCCCTCTGGGACTAGGTCTATGAGCATGGGCTCTTTGGACTAATTTGAGGTAATTGTGGGTAGGGGGAGAAATAAACCTTATCTACTGTGGTGGCATCTCACTTGTAAACCTGCACAATAACACTGTGGTGTATGTAAAGGATTTAACTTTTTGACCACTTTGTACAGATTTGAAATCTTTTAAATTAACAGTTTTGGAATAGTTTTGTAAACCGGATGTCTCACCAAAAGTCAGCCAGTTTTAACAGACACCTAGATGTCCTTTTTAACCTGCAAATCACCAAACCACACTGACAGAGCTGTGCTGTCATCCGTTTCTCCAATGGTTGAGTCAACTTTAGAAAAGCCTGAATGAAAATCCATAAGCTTCTGCTCCATTAAATCTTCATGGATTTCATTTTAACTCCATGAAATCCTCATGCTCCGTCTGAAACAGCACACATTCCCCGGCCACAAGGAAGAAGATGCTGCTTTGGTGTATTTGTTTTAGCATAATCGTATGCTCGCAAATTAAGTCTGAAAAGTAGTTTGGGAAAAGTGGTGTGGTTGAAGTTACCACACAGCACTTTACATCTGTCCTGTTGATGTCTGCCAAGTTGATATTACTGTATTAATTCTTTTAAAATCTATGTCACACCCAATTTAACACTAGTGTTTTAAGACGACACTAGGCTACCTTCGTCTGTCAAAGTCAGTTGCTGACAGATTAATTCAGACATCCATGCTTTCAGTGTTAAATAAACTGCATTCAGTTCGACTGCCGACGCAGTAGGGGCAGTATCACTAGAGACCAGCGGGAAACCTCCTGCTCTGAAAAGTGAAGCCAATGTGGAAGTGCCTTAAACTTGTATTCTTTGTAATGGCCAGCATGAGGCGACTCCTCCGGTTGCAAAAAGAAGTCTAATAGATGACAGAATATGGAACTTAAAATTATTATTTTTTAATTAATTCAAAATGTATTAATAAAAAAAATGATATATGGTATGCAGTAATCTGATATCCCCTATACTTGAGTGGTTTCTTTGATAGTTAACTTTATATTTGCAACCAGATATCACTCATTAAATAGCGTTTAATATGACTTTTATTTTGTAAAACAGTGCCCCTGCTGGCGCATCAGTAACAGTTCAGGCGGAGAGTGGTATTGCAGCACGGAAGAAGGCTTCCAAAACAAAAACCCACATAATGACAATAAATTCAGATGAAGTTCTGCGAGAAGTCGATGAAGGAAAAGCTGCTAGAATCAGGAGGACACCACAGTAACTGTAGAAAGCATTGTGTTGTGTCGAAGTGGTGTTTGTGAAGAAAATGTCACTCTCACCGTTTCATTGCAGAAATTATATTTGAGAGTTAAGAGTAGATGGCTACCATTCCTGCCCATCTGTCCACCTTGACTTCCTCCCTTTTCTCTCCCAGCTGAGGTGTCAGAGAGGCAGAGATCTTTTCAGCAGGCAAAGTGTGTTGTGAGTGGCAGAAATGAGATTGATTTTAATCAGAGAGCCTATAATTACATTGCTGCTGTTGTTGTCACTGATGCTGACAACAGCCAGCCCTCCTATCTGCCTGTCCTTCAGTATGACTATATCTCTTTGTCTCCCCGCCCGAAGCCTGTCTCACCGTCAGTCTGCCTGTGTCTCACTCCGTGTTCCTCTCTGTGAACCTGCTACCTGCCTTCCTGTCTGCCTGGCAATACGCCCGACGGTGTTTCCTGTCTGTAAGCATGTTCTTTTGTCTGTGTTTCTTTTAATCGCCATGTAATAAGCAGTGTAATTACTTGTTTCCTCTGACACACACATACAGGAACGCTTTTTTTGCCAGAAGGGACAAAGAGCAGCATGGCAGCCTTGGAATGGCAGCTCAAAACGAATGACCTTGATTCACAACCTTCTGCTGAAGTCTGTTTGTCCTGCTTCCTGTCTGACTCGTTTCTGTCACGTGTTTGTGTCCCTGACTTACCTTGTGTACTATCTGTTGTACTCACTGACCTTGTGCATCTTTCTTAAGACTTTTACAGCACCTGAGTATGCCTTTGGTTTAATCTCAGCCATTCACGTCGCACTCTGTCTCACAGTTTGATTCAGTTTAAGTGCTCATTCACACAATGTTGACCTGCATGCTAGTTTTTGTAGGATTTAAACTTTATTGAAAAGGCAGCAGCAATTTAAGCAGCACGGTTATTACCAACGGTAAATGTAAATGTCCACTTTAAAACAAACCCAATTACAGCCAAAACAAAATATTGACAAAGGAGATGGCACGTGTGTCCTTGAAATAAGTAAAATGCAAGACAGGAAATATTTTTTTTCTGTTGATTTGTTCATGCAGAACTTGTAGCATTTCTAGTATTTACTAAAAATTGTACATCCTTTATCTTCCTGTGTCTCTGAGATGACAATGGCAAAAAAACAGCAAGCTTCTTAAAACAGCCCATAAGGTTAAAACATATGTATGATATGTATAAAAAACACATTGATGGTTCAAGTTTACATCACAAACGTCCTCTTTGTCTGTGGTTGCTCATTGAGCAGAGTTTACGTCATGCTGCAATGCAACAAGGTGTATGTTGGCGGTAGTCATGTGGGGTCACATCAACTGCTGGCCAATCAGAGCTCCTGCTGCCATGTATGGAGATCCTAAAGTGTTCCCAAAATTAAATAATGAAATGTAATGTAATGAAATAAATAATCATCTGAATAAATGCATACAAAATATGTAATATGAACTATGAAAACTAAGACATTTAGAGCTTAAAACTACTGGAACAAAGTAGAAATGACCTGCAGTAAACTACTGAAGCAAGATGAAATAACATTTCATAATGATGAGTTTAGACATTTATTGGAGCATTTCAAAATGTCATGGTTGTACTGTATTTTGTACAGTATTCATTCATATGATTATTTCATGATGTTAATATTGAACACTTTGGGTTTTCCATACTTTGAGGGTTGGAACCTCCGGGTCTGAGAAGTGAAGCCAATGCTGAAGTGCCGTAAACTTGCATTATTTCTAATGGCCAGCAGGGGGAGACTCCTCTGGTTGCAAAAAGAAGTCTGATTGTATAGAAGTCTATGAGAAAATGATAATTTAATACCTCAGTAAACATTGTAAACATGAGTTTATGGTCTCAATCACCAGTTTCAAGTCTTCTTCAATACAGCATGATGTTTATTTAGTAAATTTTGGTCATATTTAGAGTAAAATAGACCTTTGTGGTCGTAGCTACCACGGCGTTGTCCGGTCTGGGTGTTGTCCGTGTTTTTGTCTTACAACTTTAACCCTTTCACAATGTGTTTTCAGTTCATGAAAGATAATTGTACCATTTTGGTCGACTAAAAATGTCTAATTCAGTGTTCAGTTGTACTTAGCTCCACCCTCTTGTATCACTTCTGGTTGCAAAGAACCAAGATGGCGATGGCCAAAATGCCGAACTCGATGCTTCAAAACGGCAGTCCAAAAACCAATGGGTGGCCCGTCCGTGTTTTCGTCTCAGAGCTTTAACCCTTTCACGGTGTGTTTTCAGTTCATGAAAATTAATTTTGGCCGCCTATAAATGTCTTGGCGGCCAAAATGCCAAACTCAAGGCTTCAAAACCACAGTCCACAAATCAATGGGTGACGTCACGGTGATTACATCCACTTCTTATGTACAGTCTATGGCTGAATGTGTTAATGTTGACGAACAAGATGAATTGTGAGATGGAATATGACTAAAAATTACAGCACATTTTTGTAATTCCGTTTTAAAAATAAATTATTAATTCAACATTTAAAGGCAGAATTAGGAAATAGAATAATTAATTGGCAAATTTAATTGTCTTTTTATTCTAGTGCATAAATGCTAATTTAATTAACTGATTTATAATTGCTTTTCAAAATGTATCAATATATTAATTGATCATAATGAAACAATTAAAGCATATAATTATTCTGATGGCGCACTCCAGACTCTGTACCACTTAGTAAAGGTTAGTAGGCTAACAGTATATTTAAAATTATGGTGAACAGATACTTGTGATGCTCTTGTACTCTGTGTTTTAGTCATTCTAGTGAGTCTTTGTGTCACTAAAAATGGCAGTAAGGTGCAAAAGTTTGAATTGAACATAATCATATAAAATTAGAGCTGCAGGTCTCCGTCGTGGTCGGTCCCAAAAGGCCCTGTGGCTCCTTGTTCAGGAGCCGGTGCGTCGCTCTGCCTGTTGGTCCACTTTGAGGTTTGACATGGCGAGGTGCAGCGTGGTGAACTCTGCTGCCTGGTGGCGCCGAGGACTTGTGTCACACCGCTTATCCCCCGCACAGTGAGATGCCGACGCCGCTAGCAAGACAGAATGACATAGGTCAACTCCTCTCTTCTTCCTCTGTCACCCTCAGTGCCAGCGGTCAGAGTGGACTCCCAATTAAGTGACTGTGATTCCCTCATAAACAAGGTCAAAGAGACCGGAATCAGAGAGTTAGGGAGGGTCAGAGCACGAGCTTGGACCAAAGAGGGAGAGGACAAGCTGAGAGATGTAGCAGCGGCAGAAGAGAGAGAGAGAGAGAGAGAGAGGGGATGGGTGAGTCTGGGTGGAGGGAGGGAGGAACTGGGAGGAAAAAAAGAGAAACTGAAAGAAGTGGAAAAAGAGAGGGAGATTTGAGAGACAGAAGGAAAAGGCAGTATTAATATTCACAGACTCCCAGCGCTTCCTAAATATTTTATTACTTCCAGCTGTTTGATGTTAAGGAGATTCACCAGAGAGCCCCCCACTCACACACACACACACACACACACACAAACTCACACTAATAAAAATGGATACATGCACACACCATCACAAAGCCACATTCACAAACCCACATGCAAGTAAATACCAACACACACACACACACAAACAAAATCTCACAACCACAAACTCACATGAACACATGCACAGAAACATGAACACCGACAAACACACAGACATACCAGCAAACACACTTTGAACACACACTCATAGACAACAGCAGCATAGGTGCACAGCAGTAAAAAACATGCATGTTTACAGCCCCAAACTAGCGCACACCAAACCACATGCAGCGTGTATACACACCCATACACAACCGTAACACACAAAAGTAAAAATGCACTCACGCACACGAACGCACGCCACTGACTGTACATCGATCATAATCTGTCTTTCAGGAGTTCTGTCACGTTTATTCATTTATTTATTGGCTTATTTATTTATTTGTGTATTCATTATTCGTTGGGCTGACTTTCTTTTTATTTGCCAGCTCGGTTCCGAGGGGAGAGCGGGAGAACATTCATCTTCTGATGAGAGCAGTCATTAATTCAGAACAGGCCCATCCCTCGCTCTCTCCCTTTGTCAGTCTGTCTCTTTCTCTCTGTCCATCAGACGGCTCGCTCGCTGTCTGTCTCTGCCCGTCATCAGCCCAACTTTCTGCCTCTCTACGAAGAGAGAGGCTTTCTGCTGAATCTCAGCTGATTAAACCTCCGTTCTGTCCTCTCCTGCTCTCTGTCATCACCTATACTCTGTTTTAATACAGCCAGTTTTGTTCAGACACCTGAAAGAGCATAAAACAGTGATTTGATTGCAGAGAGTTGTCTTCTTATCTTAGCTGCAACACAGACTTCGGACCAGGCTCAGTTTTTCACATCCATACCAAAATGAAGGGTCAGATTTGTCCACTCTGGGTCTGAAAAACATCAGCTTAGTATGGACGGAGTGTAAAAATGTCCGGCTTACCGATCGTTCAAACTGAAAACAGCTTCACGTTAGAAAAACGCAAGGGGCACTGCATCGGTGGGGGGTGTGTTGCTTTAAGTAACTGTGATGATGAAAAGTGATCCAGGGGGGCCGGTTTGAGTGATAGATCTCAGATTTTTCAGGTTTATCGGGTGCCCAAAGACTGCACAGTAGTTTATAATCCCAGAGAAAATCATCTCAAAGTAATCTACTAGGAATGTGCACTTGCATGAATGGTGCCTTCAAATGAAACTTGTGAGCTTGTGTTTACGACATGGGAAGTTGTGTTCACAATATGCTTGGCGTTCAAGGGGTTAAGTCGTGAGAACACCGCTGCTACGCAACAACAATATTAACGTTACGGTCGGCGTCTAGAAGCCACAGAGGCTAACAATTTAGCAAGTGGGTAACATAATGCAGGAAATGCAAAGGCATAATGACAGAGGAAAAAGATGAGTCTGTTGGGAATATCAACATTTTCCTCAGACATACTATAAAATTACGAAGAAAAACAATATATGAACTTCCATGGCCTCCACCATTTTGAAGACGTCAACAAACACGTCACAACTTGTGAAGTCAAAGCTTTCAGAAACTTTCCACTTACGAGGTTTTCAATATCACAAGAGGGGGGGGGGGGCGTTCATATGGACTCTTCTCATGAACACTAAACACTTGTAAGGGACGCGTATATTATGGCAGTATTGGTATTATAATTATTTTTGCAGCTGTTTTTTTGATTGATTTTAATAATTTATAAAAAAAAAATCACAATTTGGTTTCTTCTAGACAAGGGGTCTCCAACTTTTTTTCGTCTGAAAGCTAATTTGACAAAATGAAAGTGGCCGAGAGCTACTCATACTAACAAGATGCACATCACCAATAGCAGACATAATTTCTGTTTTACTCTCATGCTCCTTTTATTAACGTCTCAGCCTTTTTTACAATCTTTTACAATCCTGCCAAAGGCAAAGGGCTTTTTGTGTTTCAAAACCTCTGTTGCTGCGTTGGCCTTCTTCATCAGTTTGGTAAACAGAGACTGTTGCCGTTTTCAGCCCCTTTACCTTCTCTGTTAGTAGACTTTCTACCAGCCGGAAAAGTCCCAGGAAAAGTTGCTGTGGACTCTCTCAATTGAGACGCACACATTTGTTATTCATATTATTGAAAAAAAACTGTTACCCATTTCTCATGAAAAAAGTGTA
The DNA here is from genome assembly GCA_916700685.1 of Adelosebastes latens. NCBI lineage: Eukaryota > Metazoa > Chordata > Actinopteri > Perciformes > Sebastidae > Adelosebastes > Adelosebastes latens. Next base: position 68,734 of record CAKAKR010037279.1, read on the forward strand.
TTTTTTGCCTTTTATTGGCCTGGCTATTTTCTGCAGCCATTGTCAAAACTGGTGTGCGCTTGCTAGTCTCGGTGTCACTGATGTAACGAAACTTGAAAGCAGCAAAATTCGTTTAATTGTCAGCTGAATGGCAAACAGTAATTTTGTGTCACAAGAGGGCGGGATTTTTGTGAATTTGATTGGATAGAATTTGAAACAGGTTTACAAAGTGACTTTGTGTTATCAAATTTATGTACATATTCTTGGAACCTTTAGGGAGCCACTCAGAAACGGGTAGCAAGCTACTTGTTGGAGACCCCTGTCGAGATATACATACAGCACAGCTAGAATTTGATTGCGTGCCCTTTTGCCAGTTTCACCTCATTCAGATGCTTTTGGCAGCCATCAATACTTTTCTGGCAGAATTCTGTTTAGATCTTCGTCCACTCCTTTTGGCCAAATTGATAGAAGTTCAACCAGAGTTGTGTTTTCTTGCACTCGTCTTTCAGGGCAAACCAACTATTTGCAATGGGGTTGAGGTGAGGACATGAGAAAGGCAGTTCCAAAAGCTTCTTTTATCCTTCATCTCAAAGATTACAAGGTAAACAGTAGAAATTTGGTGTTCATGTTACAAAGTAATCTACCAGGAATATGCGATTGCATGTACAGTTATTAACCAGCCACCATATTGCGTTGCTGGATGATGTTGCTTTGTGAAAATTGAGCCAGCTTTAACTTTTTTTGACATATGACCAGGCGGCAACCTCCGGGTCTGAGAAGTGAAGCCAATGCGGAAGTGCCTTAAACTTGCATTCTTTCTAATAGCCAGCAGGGGGCGACTCCTCTGGTTGCAAAAAGAAGTCTGATTGTATAGAAGTCTATGAGAAAATGAGCCTACTTCTCACTTGAATTATTACCTCAGTAAACATTGTAAACATGATTTTATGGTATCAATCGCTACTTTCAAGTCTTCTTCAATACAGCATGATGTTCATTTGGTAAATTATGGTCCCATTTAGAGTCAGAGAGACCATAAAGCAGGGTATGCTTTAGGGCGTAGCTACCTTGTGATTGACAGGTTGCTACCACGGTGTTGCTCGGTCTGGGAGTTGTCCACGTTTTCGTCTTAGAACTTTAACCCAGTTCATTAAAAAGTTAATTGTAACATTTTGGTCACTTAAAAAGGTCTTATTCAGCGTTCAGTTATACTTAGCTCCATCCTCTTGTGTCCCTTCTGGTTGCAAAAAACCAAGATGGCGACGGCCAAAATGCCAAACTCGAGGCTTCAAAATCGTACTCCACAAACCAATGGGTGACGTCATGGTGACTACGTCCACTTCTTATATACAGTCTATATATATGACCCTGTACTTTCTTTTTGGCCCCCTGCATCGCTACCACCGCTGTGCCAACCCCAGTGGTCTCATTGAAATGAATGAGGGGGCTACCTTTTTTCACACAGCCTGAACATAGCCTTACTGTGGACATACTCTCTTATTCTTTTTCTCCATCTCCATCTCTCTCTCCTCCTTCTATCTCTCCCCCTCTGATCCATCCACCCCCCGTGTTCCCAAGCCTGTTAATCAGCAGATTGTTAATGAAGGCCTGAGTTCAAAGACATAGAGAGAGAGGGAGAGGAGGCACGGAGTGGTAAGATAGGGAGGAGTTCTAGACCAACTGTCTGTTTGTCAAAACACGTCCACCCGTCTGTCTCTTTGCCTGTCTTCTCCTCTGATGTGAGTCCCTCAATGAGCTCCCCGCGAGGACCACAACACAGCATTTGCTCTTTGGGTTTCCCTTTCATGTTCCATTAAATGTGAACGAGAAGGAGACAGAGAGACAGCCAGAAAGGGTGAGAGAGAGATTAATTACATGTTTCAATAATGGAGATTAATTAGTATTATTTAAACATTGACAGTATCAACTAGACGTCAAGCATTTTGCGAGGCACACACTAGAGTTCTCACTTTAATGGGTAAATTCATGTCTCTCCGTGGCAGCCTAAAAGTCATCTTTTCACATCTTTCCCCCTCCTTCAATACTGTACATCAACTCTGCTGGCATCTGAAATTGTTGTTTTCATGCATATCATTTCATGTTTATTCCCACCTATATTAAACTTTGCAAGCTTGAAATAACCTTCCTGACATTTATCTTTTGCTGCTTTTCCAGTACATGGACAAACCACAGCTTTTATGAAAGACAGCAGCACAGAGAAATCTCTCAAAGTGGAAATGGTCAGGTTTCGAAGCACTAACGAGTCAAACCCTTCCCCTCCCCTTCCTTCTCCTGGTGGACGCCAACACAAAAGTGGCAATACAGAAACAGAAAAATCAAGCATAGTGGCTATGAAGATGTCACACAGCCCCTGAAAACATGCCAGTGCTATCCAGCCTCGGCCCCAATTTGAGAGGGTGACAGGAAACAGTGGAAAGATGGCAGAGAGTTACTGTAGAGAGGAGAGCGTGAGCTCTCAAACCACATCCCGACACCACAGGCCGACTTCACCCTGTTTAACAGCACCATATTTCCCCAAAATGTATCAGACGTAGCACGTTATAGCCAAATGGCAGCGAAATCTCTGATAAATCCAGAGAGCAGTTTTTCTCTTGAGGGAAGGGCTGTCTGTTAGAATCATTTAGAAGGGAGTGAGAGGATCTATAACTGTTCAAATAACAAGGATAAGTAAAAATAACTCAAGCATATTGGCACTCATGGCCTTCAGATAAATCTGAGGGGTTAAACGATGATTAACTGGACAGGAAAGAAGAAAAAACATATTTCTGGTACATGATATTGTGGCCAGTTTTAGACTTGGGTCTTTGTTCTTGTGAAATAATAGATAGAGCTCTTTGGGTTTCTAAAAATTAGTCAGATAAAACAATCTGAGAGGCTAAAATCACTCAATTCAGGTTGAATGATAAAGAATGCAGCTTTGCAGTTACTGCTGACTGTTCTGTTCTCATTAGTGATGGGAGGTTCCACCGACCCGTTATGAGACCCAGTCCGCACCATTCAACATGAGAAAAATATGCATTAATCAACCACCTGAACCTGACCCCGACCTACAAGCCGCCAACTTTATGCATTATAGTAGCACAATTGTCAGGACTGACGTCTGAGACAAGATGGACTAAGACGGACTGATGCGTGTGTGTGTGCGTGAGACTGAGAGAGAGAGGAAGAGAGGGTGGAAGGTGACGAAAATAAAGAGAGATTTTGGTAAAGTTTTTATTTTTATAAGTAGTCGTAGTCGGGGATATATAGCGCTCCGCGTGTCGGTCCTTCCGTCCGTCCGTTTGCATGTCACATTTTTGTTTCCAGAGTAGAACTCGGAAACTATTTAACTTAGGAACTTCAAATTTGGTATGATGGTTGACAGTGTGGTGTAGTTGTGCCTTTTGGGGGTTAGAAGTCCAGGGTGCCTAAATGTGATTTATTCAACTTCAATTTTGTTTCCGGAGTAAAACTCATTCCATTAGTTCGAAAAAGGCAAAACCTTTGGCCCTACTTTAGTAGAGGTCAAGCAGTGAGCAGAGCTATGTGAGCCATGCTAACTTTTGCCTTGTTTAAACTACATTTTAGTCTTGTCTTTTTTTGTCAATGATATAGTTGATATCGTCACTGTTAATGTTTAATGACGTCGGTGTCCTCTTGTCATCGTCTCGTGTTAGTCATTGAAAAAAAAGGTCGTTGACGAACATATTTGGTCAAAGTTTCTGTTTAACAAAATTAACACTGCTGTAAATAATATAACGAGTATGGTTTAGACCTGCTCTATACCTGAAACATCATTTTTGTTAAGATTATAAATCAAATTTAATTTAAAGGCAGGGTTGGTAAAGATTTTAGAACCATTTTTTGTTATATTAGTTGAAATTCTCGTTATATCCCGACAGCAATCAATAAATCAAATGCTCTGACAAAAAAAAAAAAAAATATCTGGTATCTGTGGCTGTCGCAGGACTGTAATAAACCCGTCCAATCATTTCATTCGGCCTGAATGCTGGGTTTTTTCGGCTGGATCATTTTTAAAAATCTAGTGTACTCTTGTTATTTTCTCAAGATTGCCCACCTTGCCTTTAATTGAATACGCAATGTTAAGCACAATGATCCATATCTCTTTACGAGCGTGCCCTGTGTTTGAGATGTACCAGTCTTGAAATCTATCCATCGACTTGTTTTTAACATTTTTGCTCATCCTGGGGAGGCCTGTGTTATTCTTTCTGCAAAGACCAGCTTCACATTTATGGCTTTACATGCACCGACACTTGGGAGCTGTCCGGTATTGACCTCAGGTCTTTTACTATTGAACAGCTAAAACACTGAAGAGCAGCGTGAAGCTCCACTACCGTCTTTGCCGAGATAACGCTACGTTGGTGTGAGGGTTTGAGATGTATACTGAAGTAACAAGATCTCTGGTTGAACTCTCACAAGACGGAGATGAGGGAAGTGAAGAAAAACCAAACAGCGGGCATCCGCCTCGTACTCGGCTCTACAGGGTGCATTCGTGTGCGTGCGTGCGTACGTTTGTGTGCGTGTATGTTGTGGGTGTTTGTGTATCCTTTCTCCAGCAGGACCCCCAGATCAAAACCGCAAACCCACTCTCCCTCCCCATGCCTCTCTCTTTCTCTCTCTCTCTTTCTCCGTCTCTCCACCCCCTCTCTCATTAAAAACTGCAGGCCCTGGCTTCTAATTAAATCCCACTTGAAAAGTCTTAAAGTCAGCCTCAGATTGATTCAATTTGCATTTCTGAACAGAGAACATTGCCTAAAAGGATTAATAAATTGGACGAAAAAATTCCTTCTTTCTGCGCCACGCCGTCAGAGCTTGTAAGACAACATCCAAAGAGAAATATCCCCCCCCCTCAACAAACGTCTATCCAACATATGCTCTTGCTCTCTCTCTTGCATGTCCCTCCCAGGATGCCAGCAGAGATGGGAAGTGTGTATCAGGACTCTCTATGTGTGTGCGTGTGTGTGTGTGTGTGTATGTGTGTGTGTGTGTGCATGCATGTCCTCGTCTGTGGAACAAGCGCAGAGTCCTCTGAGGCACAGTCGGGAGCGAACACACGCAATCTGACTCTCACTGTGTGTGTGTGCGTGTCTATTTATGCCTGTGTGTGTGTGTGTGTGGGTATTTGTGTATGTGTGAGAGGGGCGACTTTGTTGGAGCGTGCCAGAGTGCTGAAAGTGACAAGGAGGCACAGTGGGAGAAGATCCTTGCTGTACTGTCTGTATGTGCCGAAACAGACCACGGCAGTGGAGCCGTGCCATTGGCTAGTGGACACCTACAGCAACATGTTTGGAAATCCAAAAAAACACATCGCCGGCCAGATTCAATTAGTGCGATAAAAAGGAAAAGAGCAAGTCAGACATTTCAAACAGACCAAAAACTGATACCGCTGCCAGAAGAGAAGAGCAAACACTAATATGAGAATTTACATTTGCATTGACACAAAAGGTCCGTCTCAAAATTGTACATTTACGGGCTCTTTGTGTATTTGTATTATACATGTAACTGTGGAACCCTGCTAACAAGAGAAGAGGAAGATTACCTCTGAAATTTCTTCTGATTACAGCTATCAAGTGCTTTTGCATTTTGCAAATCGAACCATATAATTTTCCTTTTCCTTATAAGTGCCGTTCTTTATGTTTATGGTGATTTTTTTGGGATCAGTGAAGATCATTTTGGTAAATATTGTTAAAAATTATGTACCCAGGGACTTTCAAAACTCGTGAGTTTTTCTTTCATGAAAACTAGGGCTGCAACTAATGATTATTTTCATTGTTGATTAATCTGTCCATTATTTTCTTGATTAATCGATTCGTTGTTTGGTCTATAAAATGACAGAAAATGATGAAAAATGTCATTCAGTGTTTCCAAAGCCCAAGATGACGTCCTCAAATGTCCTCAACTCAAAGATGTTCAGTTTACTGTCATAGAGGAGTAAAGAAACCAGAAAATAATCACATTTAAGAAGTTGGAATCAGAGAATTTTGACTTTTTTTTCTTAAAAAATGACTCAAACCACTTTATCGACTATCAAAATAGTTGGTGATTAATTTAATAGTTGACAGCTAATCGTTTAATCGTTGCAGCTCTAATGAAAATAATATAAAGAGTATTGTAGCGACTACTATCAATCAAAAAGTCGCTAAGAGGCTAAAGTTTGCTCTTTACTGTGTAACGTGTAAAACAAATCCATCCTTAGTCCAAATGTGTGTTATGATGTTTATTAAATGAAAGAATTACAAACAATAACTGCACTGGATTAACTAAAGTTGGACGTGGCGTGACGATCAACAGAAAATGTCTGAGTCCAGTGTTTCCAAAAGCCCAAAATGACGTCCTCAAATGTCCACAACTCAAAGATGTCAAGAAAATATTCATATTTACGAAGCTGGAATCAGAGAATCTTTACTTCTTTTTTTTTTACTACAGCACTACAAATACTCAAACCAATTAATCAACTATCAAAATAGTTGGTCATTAATTTAATAGTTGACAACTAATTGATTAATCGTTGAAGCTCTAATAAAAACATTTAGCAAGACTCAGAATTGTATCTACTAATGTGTTTTGTGTATACAAAGTATGATTTATACTAGAGCGGACTGTTGGATGGGACACGTTGTCTCTGTTGTTATTTGCCAGTCAAACCGGCTTGTATAACGGCTGATGGACTTTCATAGACTTGCTGGTAGCTCAGCGGTTGTAGCCATATTAATAAAAACTAGAACTACATGGAGATCCTTACAAACAGACAGGCACACAATATACAGTAGGCATGGCTTCACCGCATGGCACTCGGTTTGCCTAGTAATTACAGTAACGCAGACAGAAACTACAATATGATTAGTCCTCAAATACATCTAACACAGAGCTGCATGAAAAGGAAACAAAAGCAAAGACATAACAAAAGAAAAATATTCCTTGAAAAGAAATAATCATCATTAGAATAAAAGTGAGAGTTTTATGAGGATAGTGAGCGCAAGGAAAGCACAAAATAATCATGATGAAATGAATAGGGAAAGGAAAGTGGACCTGCTTTGTATAAAACAACACTGACCCCTAGTGATATTAGTCAGGACCAACCAGAAAGTGATTTGCATAATGCACTGTGTGCATGTAAGTGTGACCAACCTTATGTCTCTGCATGAGGACGATGGATACTTTTTATTTCTGTATGAGTGTGCTCCTGTACAATAGGTGTTTGTTGTGTTTTTTTATATGGGTTTTTCCATGTGTGTGTGTTAATACAGTGTGTGCAGGTTATGTGCATTTATTCCTCCACATACGTATAACAATCACGGGAACATTATAGATTTAAGTACAGAGTCTGTGTACAGTCCATGAGGTATGTGTGTGTGTGTGTGTTTGTGTGTGTGTTGTAATAATGGTGCCTGGTGGACTGGGGCTTCCTTTGATGCGATGAAGGCTGACAGGCGTGAAACAGGTCCAATCAGGCGCGTGGGCACTGCCAATTAACCCTTTTCACCGTGTGAAACCAAACATAATTGCCTGGGGTGCAGGGGGCCACTGGGCCATGGCCTGCCCAGCGTAGGCTGAAATGGGCATTAGCAGTGCTGCCAGGTGACCATTACACACAATTGAACTGCTGGGTGTTTCTCCAAATCACACAGTTACAGTTGCTACCCAGACCTAATTGGCATGGCATTACCAAATGGGCTCCATTTCTAATTTTCACACCTACACAATTTATCTGGAATATCTTTAGATTTTGTTCTCTGCCAGGCATACTGTATTTCAGTGATTTTTTTTGCTCTTATTTCACTCTGGGAGCGTGGCTTACGTTCTGTTTGAGATATTAAATTTCTCTATTTGTAGAACATTTTGACGCTTCCGTGATTCTGTTCAGAGTGTTATAATAATCTTAACTGGAACAAATAGTGGTTAATAAGTTAAGCTTTGTGTGCACTGATAATCAAATTTTATTCATGTTATGCTCAAGGCAAATACCCCACATTCTTAGTCAAACACCCAAAACTAGAGCACCGTTTAAATGAAACTAGAGCAGCACTCTGTACTGCAATAATAATGTTTACCAAAATTCCACTCTTATTTGTCTTCTTTAAATATACTTGCGATAAATTAATGATCACGGTTAGCAACATTGTGTGATAAAATGACTGCTTATTATTAATGAGACTTTATTTCAAATTAAAGAGCTACATAAGAACCGAAAAACTCAATTTCTGCAGCATTCTTACAAGCAATTCAGCAGTCTCCGCAGTGCTGGTTGGACTTCTGGAAATTGTTTGTTGGGGATATTATATTCACTGTAATATAACTACATAATATTCTTTTATAAGCAGGCCAGGGTGTATGCTGTACTTATAATATATATGCTCAGTTGCCAGTTTATTAGCTAGACTTAGATAAAACTAATGCAGTACAATATAACAGCCCTGCAATAATAAATATA